>ML788147.1:19775-67169 GCA_009831015.1 Picea engelmannii | reverse complement strand
TTCCGTTTGGCACCATTGTCAACAACATGACAGAAACAAAAAGAAGACAACAAGATCTTCCATCCAAAAATTGGATCAGTCAATTAAATGCATGCTGGAAAGAAAAAGTGAAGAACCTGCATCTCATTGTTCAGTCATGTGAACAAGCCATGTCAAAGAAAGAAAAATTATTCACAAGGCTATCCAGAATAAACTTAGCCGGAAGGACCAATGAATTCCAAGACCCCAACTTAATCGTCAACTCCTTGCCCTTAACTAGGCAAGACTTCGATAAACAGGTTGATATGTTTAGGCGTTGTCTTTGAAATTTTTTTACAACATCCTTGAATATTGTCAAGATCACGTCGATGACTGACTAGTCGACTATTCAGTACAAAATGAGGAAATTAACCAGGCTCTGCGTAATCTTTCTATCGACTTCGGAGAATTAGAAAACAAACTTTTCAACATTAAAATCCGAAATGAGATCAACATCGCCCCAATGAGAAGCTACATTGAATAATGGCTCGAAAGGGAATTGAAACAGGCCGCCGATGAAAGGCAACAGGCAGTTGCCATGATTCTAGCAGCCGTCTGTAACAACCATAAGTATTAATCAATTGTCATGGTTTAATTAATTGTTTAATATATATTAGTTTATTTAATTAATTAATTGTCCTGGTTAAATATTTGTTGAATGTGAATTGGTTTAATTAACTAATTAATTAGTTTAATGATTAAATATCTGTTTAATAAAATCTAGTTTAATAAATTATTAATTATTATTTTGTATCGAATGATGGAACCATTAAAGAGAAGGGGATAAGGTGGTTGGCATTGAATGGAGGGATAAGGTGGGTGAATCTTAATGAAAGGGAGAAGGTGGTGAATGAGAGAGGGGGGAAGGAGGATAAGAGGAGGAAAAAAACATTCGAGAGGGGACTTTTGGATTTTTGGGAGAGAGCATCATTTTGAGAGAGGAGAGTATTGTATTGCTGGTTTGGGGTTGGAGTAGCTTGCTGGAGGATGGTTTTGGTTTTTGCTTGAGGAACTTGTTGGAGTTTGGTCGACTGAGATAGAGGGCACCTGTTGCTGGGAGTTTTGGGCTCGGGGGCCAGGAATCCTTATGGAATCCTGGAGCTAGGGAGCCAGAGAGGCTATGTTCCTAGCTGGTTGGGAGGTTAGCAGTTTTGGGCAAAGCATCAGGCAGAGTTGGAGAACAGTAGTAGCATCAGTTAGAGGTATGTATTTCATTATTAGGATGATTATGTAGTTTATTATGCTGCTGATCATAAATTTTAATTATGCCGAATAATGAATGGTTATGAATGGTTATATGCTGAATAATGAATTGTAAGGATGTTAGGATAGCATTTCTCTATTTAAATTTAAATTTTACAAGGCTCTGTTGGAAGAGACCTTACACCGTCGACAACATCATTGAAACGACAACTGCAAACAAATAACAAAAGGGCTCATATGTACCATCACTGTAAGTCTACTGATCGCATCCTGCTTTGTTTATCAACCCAGTTATTCCACTTTTTTAAATAGAAATGTCTAGCTTAACAATGATACCTTTCAATTTTTTTTTTGCAGGTATTGCACTCCACCGTCGCCCACTTCTTTTTTCTACAGTCTTGTTTCTTGTACATATTTCTCTTATGGTCCGCAGGAGCCCCAATCCCAGTTTATATGACAAACACATTGAAATTTCCAGTAATATGTAATATACTTTTATTTTTTGATATATTTCAAATAAAACTGTTTTTTTATCTCCTTTTAAATTTATGTCCTCATACATTTTTATCTTTCACTAGTCTATATGACATATGCATTTAAATTTCCAGGAACTTGTAACTTATTTAATATATTTCAAACTAATATGTCCTCATACATTTTTATCTTTCACCAGTCAATATGACAAATGCATTTAAATTTCCAGGAACTTGTAACTTATTTAATATATTTCAAACTAAACTGCTTTTTTATCTCCTTTCATATTTGTGTTGTCATAATTTTTTTTCTTCCACTATGCACAAATTGTATTTTGTTATATACTTTCAAAAAATAAATGGAGCTCTACAGGCCACGTGTCATTTATTGCATGGATACCACCTGTGCTTCATGCTGCTTGCCACATTTTCGCTGCAGTTTCCATCTGCCTCTGCTACTTTTTCCTATTCCAATTAAACCGGGCAAGGACTACGCTGCCACACAACCTTATCTTAATATCGTTTTTAGTCATAATGAATTTCGCTATTTAATTAATTTTGCGCCTTATATTCTTCTCTTCTCCTCAATGTTCATATCATTTTTAATTTCATATTCTGCTTTTCTCCTCAATTGTCATATCATTTTTAGACATAACTACTTCCTTATTATTTTACCAACTATAATCATCTTATTCCTCCTTTGTCCTCGACCGTCATTTTCTAATCTTCTCTTTAAATTCCTTTTCTTAACATTTTAAAGCTTAATTTGTCCCTAATAATAGATAGAGTGTCACTAGAAATTAAAAATTTCAAAGACACACTAAACATCCCCGAAAAAAAAAAATAAAAAAAATAAAAATAAAAAAACAAACAAACAAACTTATACATTATAACATATATTCCATAGTCAATTTAACAATATAATCAATATACTAGCTATCCTTTAATTATATTCATTTAAAAGTTCAAACCATATATATATATTTTTTACGCAAAAGGGTTTCGTCAAAATAATTAATCCAAAGACTTTGACAAAAAACTACTAATAGTTCCACAATAGAACTTGTATGTAATCCAAGAGAGGAGTTTACGGTGGAAGGTCACTGGAGTTGAATTGAAGGAAAGCAGACGCATATAATTATTATCTGTGTCATCCCTTCTTATATTCGCATACAGCAATTATTCTCCAGCCATTTTGGACCGAATTCACATCTCTGCAATCACAATGGTATGTGTTTCTGAAAAGCTTTCAACATGTAGTTCATTATTATAATTTCACAATCTACTTTAATTGCGCTTTCATGTTGCGATTCTCCAGGTCTGCATAGCTTGCCTGTTGCCAATTTTTCTTATTCCTATCGTCAACCTGCTGCCATTGTTATTTGATTTATTGATGGTAAGGGTTTGTTAGCTCATACACACATTTAGATATTTTTATTTGGTATCTTCGATGCCCTACCTTTGATCTTTCCTTGGCCAACGCTGGTTTTAATTTTGGGACTTTAGGGCAAGATTTATGCACTTTTCGGTAAGGAGTACAGGCGGCCAGAACGCGTCCCTGCTGCTTGTCCTTACAAGCCGGCCAGCAAGAAGGTGTGTACTTCCTTTTTGCTATTTCTAATGATTTATTTGTTTACTATTTATTTTTAAGTCTATGATTCAATAAACATGTCTCTAACCGCACACAGTCCAACTTCTGTGCTCTAATATGTTAGAGCTATTGTATGAGGTCTGAGGGGTAGTTATTCTACCAAAATTATCCAAGACTTGCTCCGTGTCTGATTTCTTTAAAACTCGATCTTGGGGCAGTCTATAGCAAGAATAGAATCATGGTGGACATCTTAACACTCTTTATACCTTATGAGTGAATCAACGCTCTCATGGCTTGTTTGATGCTTTTCAATTTGTTTTATTCGGCAACCAATTTATTTTTGATTTGACATTCAATTGCTTTTGAAAAATGGATTGAATTTTAAATTTGTTTTCCAATGCATATTCCAGGGTTTATCTATTTTTGGTAATCTGAAGTTTTTTGGGTAGTTGAAAAGTCGTAATGGACAAAAATGGAGGGAGTTCAGGTTTTCCCTTCCCAAAGCACACAAAATTGACCTTGTGATTTTCTATGCCATCTTGGGCCTAAGAATTTTCTGTCATAAGGTTGGTGTCCGAGGAACCATCCAGTTACAGTTACACAGCCAAATTCTTATTGTGGCCTTGCCGTCAGATCGCATAAAGTGTCAGAATTAGAATATTCACTAGATATAAAGAGAATCTTTTGTAATCCGATGTTCTGATATAAGTGGTCACCGAAATCAAAGGGAAGCTTACTATTAATTGCTTCATTTCTGCATGTTACTTAAAGTTTTGTTTGTTAGGGTATTCAATTGTTTGATTTTTGGGGGGTTTAGTGAAAATGAATTTCTGTTTGTACTTTAATTTTTTGGTTTCTGGGAGTTTATTGAGAATCAATTTTCGTTTATTATTTTATTGTTTGATTTCCAAGGATTTTTTGTATTCTAGTGGGGCAGTGTGTATTTTGTATTACATTTTCTATTCCATCATATTTGCATCATTTACATGTAGCACTACATATTTCTTAATCGTATGGATGGATTCCTGATAAAGAACTCTACAATTGATGAGTACATTATCTCGTTTTTCTGCTGATACCAACCAAAATCGAAATGAAAATCAGAATCTGGGCTCCACCAGTACCCCACCGGATTTTATTTTTAGCTGTTTTTTTTTAAGTCAGTTTCCTATTGTCTCATCCCTCAAAGAAGGGTCATAATGCTACAATTGTGTATACATGGCGGTCCTAACGTGAAGATTCTGTGTACTTCCTTATTGCCACCATTAGTAGTTCAAGAATTTAATTATTGCCATCACTTTTTTACCTTGAAAAAAAATAATGTAACTTCTTATTCATAATAAAGAAAAGAGGTTACATTCTGTCAATGTTCCACCAAGTTTCCGGGATGGGGGAGTGGGGAGACACATGGGGGATGTGTGGGAGCAACCCCAAATTTTAGGTAAATTTAGGGGGGATGGGGGGATGTCAGGCTCCCTAGCATAGGGGTCCCTGTCTGTAAAATTATAAAAATAAAAACAATAATGATAAAATCCCAACAAAAACAATTCATCCTGTGCAAATTCATCATTGTCCAATTTAGTGGAAACGCTATAATCTTACCAATCCTAAAATCCTGAAAACAGTTAAGTCTGCTGAATTCTAAATGGGATATGAAATTCTACTTTCTCCATATGAAGTCCAATGAAGTTGGAACCACTCTCAAAAATCCTGAAACAATTAATGGTAATGTACAAAATTTAAGTAAAATTATAGAAAATGTAAGATAAAGGAGAATGTCAACTTATAGAAAAGGTAAGATAAAAGAGAATGTCAACTTTAAGGTCAGATAAAGGAGAATGTCAACTTTTACTTAAGAATTTAATATTACTATTAATTACCAAGGTCACAAACTCCTCAAAGCTATATCCCCTATAATTGTTGTCTTAAAGGGTTGTTGGACAAAAAATCGGGGGGAGGGGGGGAGGAGTGCCCTTTTGGGAAAACACGTCCCTCACACTAGGGAAATGTTTCCCCATGCATTTCTCGAGTTTCCCCAAAAGGGGGACGTGGGAAAATATTTCCCCAAGCTCCTCCCAGCCCCTAGAGCGTGGGAAACATGGGGTGTGTGTCCCCCACCCTGGGGGACGCGTCCCCGTGGAACACTGCATTCTGTAGATGCTACAAGAGCATTTCATAAGAACCAAGAAGAAAATCCTCCCTACATCTGATAATTTAACATAGAAATAGGTATGCAAGCACCAGCTGATTTCGAGACTAAGCATGAGAACAAAGAAAGCATGTTCAGGACTAGGGATGAAAGAACTCCTTGATCCTGCCTTTTTTCCTTTTCTTCTTCCTGACGTCAATCCACCCCACTAGAGAAGGTTCCACAGAGATGATCTACAACTCAGAAGTTGAATTTCCACAATCATAGAAGGTACCAACACCTTATCGGAATCAGAATATGCAGATTCATGAAGTTCCTTTATTCCTCCTGATGGAGCGGCCTCAACAACTTCCATTCCCAAGGGAGAAAAAATGTGTTATGATCTTCCACTCTAGCCACCGAGGGAGGAGTTGTTTCCTCAATCAGCACTTCTGGACATGCAGTGTTAACCTTCTCTGAATCTTTTGATTGCTGATTTTCTTCATCCTGTTCACCTACATCATCTGGCATTGGTTGCTAAGGGGATTGACAGCTTTTTGGTCTTGGATTGGGCCCTTTTTCCTTTGGTGGATGTTCTCGGGCATAGGGGCTGTGCACAACAAGTATCCTGTCGATGTCCTGTTTGTTTACAGATCCAGCACCTAAATGCTGTATTCTCATAATACAAGATGTGAATCCATTTAAAATTTTGCTGTTTGAGAATTATTTTGTCTGGTAAACCCTTACTAATGTCTACATCGACATAGACATGGGTGCACGTACACAATCCCACCTTAGCCCTCTTGAGATCTGTTTTTATATAGCTTCCCAGTCCCCAAAGTATTCTCAATATCCCCAAGGATTCATAAATGCGAAAAATGTAATGGTAGATTTGGGAGCTGTACCCAAACTTGCATTGTAGTGACTGACATAGTGTTAGGGTCAATTTCTGGGAACCATGGGGTAGCAAAAAGTCCTGCTCTTCCCCAAAACAAGGGACCTTCTTCAAACACTTTGTGATAATCTGCATGATTGTAAAACAGAACAATAATAAAGCCTTTTGAGCATAGAGATATCTCACAATTTGTTGTCCAAGTCAAGTGGATCCATTAGTACAAATCTGATGAAGGAGGTCAATACCCATGAAATCTGCATATGACTGTACTTAATTTAAATATTGAGTTGAGTTTTGAGACTTCCTGTGCTGAGACCTCCAACAGTGACATGTCTTCTTATTTCTCCATGATATATGCACCAGGCACAGGAGAAATTGAAGCAGCTGGAGTGGGTGGTTTGTTTCTGACTGCATCCTTAAGAGAAACAGTTTTGAACTATGAAGATGCACCTTTGCCCACTGCTCTTCCACACAGGTGTAAAGCCAGAAAGAGAGTTGAATCCTTGCTTATGCTGTAGTCTGATGACAGAGCCTGATCCTCGATTTGTTTCCCTGCAAACAGGAAGCGCTGCTGGTCCACAGGGATCCACTGCATGTGCTCCAATTTGAGCTTCATATCTGCTACAGAATGTGGATTGCATCCACAGCATCAAAGTTTTCCCTGTGAGTGATTTGATCATGATTTGAAAGCTTGCTTGTTGTGCAGGGATTTCTCCAAACACTTGACCTGCTCTCATTTCACCAAACACTTGGCATATAGCATCAAATCGTAGAAGCTGCAAACACAAAGACTTGATACTGCCTTATACAGGAATTACATTAAACACTTTGTGAGCAAGCCTTTCATCAAACACTTGGCATACGAACTCTGTAACTGTGATTATAATCTTGGAAGATACCAGATCTTAAGCCTGAAGAGCCTTCATTCTCCAGCTTTAAACCCTTGTGGATGAATCCCCTCTCATTTCTCATCCGCTGCACTTAATGTGGCTGATTGGGCTCAATCTTGTGGAAGACGAAGCCCTGAAAAAGCAGAAATCTGTACCTGTGGATCTAGGACTTGAAATTACCAGATCTAAGCTTGAAGAGTCTTCATTCTCCATCTTTAAACCCTCAAGGACGTAACCCCTCTCATCTCTTATCCACTGCACCAAATCCAGCGCATGTGCGCTATAAATCTTGTAGAATACGAAGCCCTGAAATGCAGAAATTGTACCTGTGGAGATGAGCCTTGATGTTACCAGACCTAAGCTTGAAGAGCCTTCATTCTTCAGCTTTAAAACTTCATGGACAATGTAATGTCCCTAATCCGAAACCCATTTGTAATTGTACATATAGGCTGGTGAGCCGTTGGCACCAAGTTTGGTTTTGTGCGCACCTGAGTAGTGCGCAAGGATTGTTATTAAAGAAAGGGTGCACACATTTCATAGTATTGCACGCACCTGGGTAAATGCGCGTGGTTGCACATCAAAGAAGGGTGCACACATTTCACAGTGTTGTGCGCACTTGAGTAAGCACACGGGGATTACCTTGAAGTGCGTCACGAACCAAGTTATATTTATATATATGTATGTATATGTATTTGAGGCCGGAGAGCCTGTGTGGTTGTAGGGCTGGTGAGCTGGGATGCAAATAAGCCAGTGCGCCTATCCTTTTAAAATGTAATCACACTCAAGTTATTAATAATATCGCATCGTTGTGCGTAGATAGATTAGATGAAAAGAGACGAGGTGCTAAAATCCATCGAAAAGGGAAAAGGGGGGAACTTAAGTCCAAGGGGGTATTTTATTAATATTTTTGAAAAGTACAATTTGTGGATATTTATTTATCCTAAGTTCTTGAGGGATGGGAACGAGTTACCAAGAAGCTAATTCTGAAAGGTGACAAGAGTCTAGTTTAAGTCATACAAATATTTTGCTGAGCTTTAGTGTATTTGGGGGGATTCACTCATTTTTCCTCCATCATTCTGACTATTTTGAATTTTTGACTGCCATTGTATAACCCTGTGCTTGGGAAAAACTGGTTTGTTGTCGAAGAGGTGGGTTGTCAGGGCTGTGTGCATTCTCTCCATGTGAGAGTTTTGTTGTCGAAGAGGCGGGTTGTCAAGCCCGTGTGCATTCTCTCAAGGTGAGATATTTGTTGTCGAATAGGTGGGTTGTCAGGCCCGTGAGCATTCTCTCCAGGTGAGAGATTTGTTGTCGAAGAGGTGGGTTGTAGGCCCGTGAGCATTCTCTCAAGGTGGGAGATTTGCTAGGAATTGTTCCTTGGTGCGCTGGGCATTAGTTACAGGGCTCTGAGACTTTCTGTACGACCTGTTGCTGAAGCCCTAGAAGGGAAGTGGGGCAGCCAAGGGATTGCTGAGCAGAGAAGGGGCACACTTCCTGGGGTGGGACAAGCATCTGGGGAATGAGAGACTGTAGACTAGTTGCAGCAGTGGACACCTTGGATTGAGCAATTCCGCTGATTATCAGACCTTAGCTTGGCATCAGGAATCCTTTTTCCCTAGTGGAGTTTAAGCCCCAGCTCAGGGGTGACCCGTTGTTGAAAGTTTATGAGCAACATAGTCCATGGCTGGGAGGAACATTTGAGTTATGCGCGCAGTTGGTGACTTTTCATAAAATATGAAAGTTTATGAGCAACAGAGTCTATGGCTGGGAGGAACATTTAAGTTATGCATGCAATTGGTGACTTTTCATAAAATATAAGTGTCCTTTATGTGCTTGTCTCATTTATTGTATGCTTAATTATCTATGTCTGATGTGGATTAATCCTTGTATGATGTTGCATATAAATAATTGCTGTTATTCCATATAATGTTGCTTGCACATGTAAGTGTAGTTTTGACATTCAATATTTGTAGTCGTACATGCGGAGTATGACATTTGTTATTAGTTATTCCTGTTAAGTTAACCTTATAATAATGGTCATGAGTCTCTGAGGCGAGGTTAGAATGGCCGTGCGTGCAGGGGAATACTTCTTGCGCACAAGAGGTTGGATTCGCTTGTGCACGCAGGGAAGCAGTCCACGTGCACAAGGAGAATAGAATTTGCATGTGACGCCATAATGGTTGCGTACGCAGTAGTGATCACATGTTCATAGTGGATTACACGCACAATAATGTTGTGTGCTCAACACGCTTGTGCGCACAGTTGTATTGTGTTACTTCCGCTGTTATAAGTTGTGTCAGAAGAGCAAAGTTTGTGTGGCGCGACCCAGCTTGGGGTCGAGCATGTTACTTCAAGTATTTCTGCGCAGACCAATGTTATAGAGTAGAATCTGCGCACTAGATTTTGGAGTAGAGTTTATCAATAGTCTGCTGGGTTGGGTATGTTACTTTGTGGTATCAGAGCATTTTTGTAAGTCCTGGTAACATGGAACATTACTAGGTGGTAACGGGACCCAGTTGGAAGACTGGGTACATTACACATACAGGTATCAGCGCTGGTACCCAGCTAGGAGGTTGGGTACATTACAAATTGGTATCAGAGCTGGTACCAAGCTAGGAGGTTGGGTACGTTACAAATTGGTATCAGAGCTCTAGTTTCAACACAAAGCTTGCATGGGACGAGTATGTACTTAAGACAAAATTTGGACTCGTAAGTGGTTGAATTTGGAATTACATTACGGCCATGGTGCGCAAAAATAAGAATGCACAAGTGTGCGCACTAAATTTTGACGTTGTGGGGTGCACCGTTGGAAATGCGTAGAAAACAATGGTGTGAGGGGGTGTGCGCATTAAAAGTTGTGGCTGTGCGGAGCAAAACTTGTGGTGCATGTGTAATATTGATGCGCAGGTGTGTGCACTATAATTTGGGATGTTAAAATCATCCATGGAACTAAAAGAAAGGATTCTGACAAAATGGTGCCAAGTTTCATAAAGTTGTTGCATGATTTCATCTAACAAATCTTATTGCTTGCACATTTTGCAGAATTAACAACGATTAGAGCAGGATAGAATCGACGTAGAAAGTCAAAAAACATGAAGATGCACAGAGAGCTTACAACCATGGTGATGAATTTAGGGATTTGTATGTCGGTTTGGGTGTTGATGGTACGAAATTCGAGGAGCGCATAAACTTGGTAAAAACCATAAAGGGATTGCAAAAAGATGTCCAAAGCTATAAAGTTGATAATGAAAGGCTTATGAAAGCCAAGGAGCAACAAGATGGCTTCAATATCAAGTTGATGCAAAGCTTGGATAGAATAGAAAAGAAAATGGATAAGAAGACAGATTCAAGCAAGTCAAGGAGTCATAGGTCTCATGGTGAAAGAAGAGAAACAAGAAGTGTTGATAGGAAACATCGCCACTCACCAAAGCATTCATTTAGGAAAGTGCGTAGTAGCTCAAGTCCATCTCCTGTCAGAAAGCATAAGAGGAGGATCGGGGTGGATGAGCTACAGGGAGAAATGAATAAGATCAAGCCTCCTACCTTTGATGATGAACACAAGAAGGATGGATATGCAGAGACCTGATTATTGAGTATGAGGAAGTACTTCCAGCTGCGTAATTACTCCGCACAGATGTTGAGATTTGGGTACCTTGAAAAGTGGTAACCTTGTGTTTGTGAGTCTCTAAACACAAAGGGGGAGAGCATTACCCTTGATACTTTACTTTGTGTTCTAATTTCACTTTGACTTGGGAGATTTAAGTCAAAAGTGAAATATGTCACTTAAGTCATAAAGTGACAATTAATTCACTTTGTGGGTGAATTAATAGACATAAAGCAAACTAAGGAAACTTGAGAAGGTGGGTTTTCTAAGTGAGATTTTTGAGATTAAATCTCACCCATTGATTAGACATGGCTAGATTGAATCTAGGCCATTGGTCTTTTATGTTTGGCTAAAGAGAGGCTAAAGGAGGGAAAAGGGTAAGGATGAGGTTCATTCTTCACTTGAGAGAGTTGAGAGAAGAGGAGGAGAGGAAGTGAGGGTTTGGAGAAGGAAAAGGAGGCACACTTGAGGAGGAGGGCGCAAACTACCTTGAGGAGGCATTCATGGAGGCCATGTGCATGAGCTAGAGGAGAGGGTGCACCTTGTGTATGGGGGGCACAAGTCTAGCAGGCATGGACTCTTGAGGGCGCACAAGCTAGAGGAGGATCTCCTCTAAATGAGAGAGGTGCATTGGCTTGTGAGAGGGAGCTTTCTTGAGGTTGGCGCTTTTGCTTGTGTGTTGGCGCTTTTGCTAGAGGAGGGGCGCACTTGGTAGTAGTGCGCACCAAGCCAAGGAGAGGAGGTGCTCTTGGGAAGAGGGCGCAAGGTCCAAGGCAAGAGGCAAGAGGCAAGGCAAAGGTAAGAGGCTTAGCAAGGTGAAGAGGGTGCATGAAGGCAAAGGGCGCATTCTTCAAGGGCTAGCAGGCACAAGTTTTGAGGGACTCCATTACAAGCTTGAGGATAAGCTTGGATTGTACCAGGTTCACTTGTATTTATTTCCTTGTTGTACTCATGCTTTGAGATCTCTAACTGGTTTTTGCCATGGGAGGGTTTTTCCAGGGTCATGTTGACCAAAAACATGATGTGTTCTTTTGTCATGCATGCTTAGTTATTTTCAGCCTAGTTTAGTTGTTAAAAGTTCCTAGAGGAGTGTTATATGTTTTAAGGTATTTGCATGTGCTAACACTAGTTACGAAAACACTTGCAAGGGCACCTTAAAAGAGCATTTAATCATTAGTTTGAAGGAAGAATTTGGGGCAGAATTTGTAGACCTGTTTGCTCTCCTAAAACAACAACAAGGATAGCTTTGTTATCTCAAACTTAGAGCCCAACAAGAGGTCAAAGACAAACATGTTGGGCAACCTTCTAGTTCCTCGAAAATCTACAACAGTGAGAAGGGAGAATTGCCGTCTATCATCTAAAAGGAAAGGTGTCAATGTGGTGGGATCGGTTCGTGCAAGTGCAACACATTGATGAGAAGTAGGTTACTTGGAGGGAGTTTAAAAAGTATTTTCAAAATAAATACTTAACCAAGCAATACTATGACAAGAAAATGAAGGCGTTCTTTGAACTCAAGCTTGGGAGTATGACAATAGATGAGTATGAAAGAAGATTCCTGTAACTGCTGAAATATGTCGCATTCGAGCAAGTTAAAATTCATAGGTACTTGAGTGGGCTGCCCTCATTTATCAATTACAAGATACAATATGATGACTACACGACATTGGAGGAAACCATAAGGCGCGCTAAATGTCTTTATGATTAGCAAAAGGGAAGATCGACTTTCCAAAAGGCTTGGGAAGACAAGATGATAAGCAAGGTGGAACGAAGGAAGAAGGGGACTGAGCCACCATTTTTCAGAAATACTGCCAAGGACAACCAACTCCCAAAGAGCCTAGAATGACTAAGGCTATGGGGCAAAATCCAAGGCAACAACCTATTCAATGCTGGGGTTGTGGCGAAGATCACATGTACATAGATTGCCCTCAAAGAGGTGAAAAAGCGAGGACTACGCACAGTGTACATCAAGTTGGACAGTTGAAGGCATGTGAAGAAATGTACCTAGGATTTACGCAGCCCTGGATAACAAGCAAGTTGAATTTCAGTCGCATATGATTGAAGTGGAAGGTAAGATTAATGACCAATCCATTGCTATTTTAATTGATTCAGGAGCTTGTCATAGTTATCTAGATCCTAAGATGGTGGAAAGATTCCAATTGCCGAGAAGCAAGCTTGGAAAATCTTGGTTGATGTAGTTAGCTACAGGAGAAAAAAGGAAAATTAATGAGATGGTTAAGACATGTTCAATGGATATGAATGGACTGCGCATAAAATATGATTTGAATATCATACCTTTGGGCTCGTATGATTGCCTCATTGGTATGGATTGGTTGGACCAACATCATGCTGTTCTAGACTGTTACAATAAGGCATTAACTTGCTTAGATGAGGAAAGAAACTTAAGAATAGTTCAGGCATTCCAAGAGCTGTAACTATCAGAGAAGTTTCAGCCTTGCAATTGAGGAAACGCTACAGGAAAGGATGTTAAGTATTTGCAGTGCACATGGAGGAGGCACCTAATAAGGATAAAGTGCTAAATGTTGAAGACTGCGCAGTATTAAAAGAATTTGAATATGTCTTTAACGAGATATCAGGGTTGCCATTGAAAAGAGATATTGATTTCTCTAGAAATATGATGCTGGGAGCAACTCCTGTATCCAAGACTCCTTATAGGATGAGTATATCAGAGCTGAAGGAATTGCAAATGCAACTCGAAGAGCTTTTGAAGAAGGGGTATATATGCCCAAGTGTGTCACTTTAGGGTGCTCCAGTGTTGTTTGTAAAGAAGAAGGATGGTATGTTGAGGCTTTGTATTGATATAAGGCAATTGAACAAAGTAACAGTAAAGAATAAGTATCCTTTGCAAATGATAGATGACCTCTTTGATCAACTGAGGGGTGCACAGATATTTTCAAAAATTGATCTCGGATCTGGATATCACCAAGTGAGAATTAAAGAAGAAGACATCAACAAGACAACCTTCAGAACGAGGTATGGACATTATGAGTTCACAGTAGTTCCATTTGGATTGTCAAATGCACCAGCTGTCTTCATGTGTTTGATGAATGGAGTTTTCAGAAAGTACTTAGATAAGTTTGTCATTTTTTTTTGTGGATGACATACTTATTTACTCAAAGTTTGAAGAAGAGCACGAGCAACACTCGAGGATGGTGCTACAAGTATTGATGGAGCATCAACTGTATGCAAAGTTGAGCAAGTGCTCATTTTACCAGCGACAAATTCATTATTTGGGTCATATCATTTCCAAGGAAGGAATAGTTATGGATTCAGAAAAGATAAAGGCCATTGAGGAATGACCAACACCAAGAAATGTCGCAGAGGTGAGGTCCTTCATGGGACTTGCAGGTTATTACAAAAGGTTTATTGAAGGCTTCTAAGAAATTGTGCACCTAATTACATCCTTGCAAAAGAAAGGTGTGCGATTTGAGTGGACTTCTAATTGTGTAAGAAGTTTTCAACACCTGAAGAGTTTATTGACTAGTGCGCCAATACCTAAGGATTGTTGATCTAGATGAAAACTTCGTGGTGTGCACAGATGCATGCAAGGAAGGGCTCGGTGGAGTCCTTAGTTAGAGTAGACACGTGATATGTTACAAATCAAGAAAGCTAAAAGAGCATGAAAAACTCTATGCTACTCATGACTTAGAATTGGCAGCCATAGTGCATGCCTTGAAAATATGGCTGCACTATCTCATGGGTAAAAAATTTGAGCTAAGAACAGACCATAGTGGTCTAAAGTACTGTTTGAACAACCAAGTTTAAATGCCAGACAAAGTAGGTGGTTAGAATTCCTCAGTGAGTATGACTTTGACATAAAGCATATCAAAGGAAAAGAGAACAAGGTGGTTGACGCACTTAGCAGGAGGGTGCACGAAATGCATGCTACAACCATTAACATGTACAAGTTAGATTTGAGTGACAAAATTTTAGAGGTTGTCAAATTAGACCAGTGTTATGTGGACATAAAGATGAATTTACAACAAGGTATGTTGCAACAAAAATTGGAAGGTTACGAGGTAAAAGAGAACATAATCCTCATGTATAGGCATAGAGTTTATGTGCCAAATGATCAGGAATTGAAAAATCTGTTATTGTCAGAGATGCATAAAGTTTCTTATGCTGGACACGCAGGCTACTAGAAGACAATTACAACTGTCAAAAAGCAATACTATTGGCCAAGCATGAAAAATGAGGTTGTTGCTTTTATTACTAGATGCCTTGAATGTCAGAAGGTCAAGGTTGAGCACAAACATCCAACTGGTTTGCTACAACCTTTGCCCATTCTTGAGTGGAGGTGGGATGTTGTAACCATGGATTTCATTACTAAGTTGCTAAGGACTGCTAAGCAACATGATTCTATTATGGTAGTGGTGGACAAGCTTACTAAAGCTGCCCATTTTATTCCAGTGAAGTCAACGCACAAGGCAACTGACAACATTGCTGAAATATACATGCGAGAAATTGCTAAGCTGAATGGTGTACCTAAGACAATTGTGTCTGACAAAGATCTCAAGTTCACATCGAACTTTTGCAAAGGGCTATTCAAAGGATTTGGGACAAATCTGAATTTTAGCACAACATATCACCCTGAGTTAGATCGAAAAACAGAGAGGGTAAATCGGGTGATTGAAGATATGCTCAGGATGTATGTGATGGACAA
The DNA here is from genome assembly GCA_009831015.1 of Picea engelmannii. Lineage (NCBI taxonomy): Eukaryota > Viridiplantae > Streptophyta > Pinopsida > Pinales > Pinaceae > Picea > Picea engelmannii. The sequence continues at coordinate 51,689 of ML788147.1, read as the reverse complement.
ATCTACACAGTGGAAAAAATATTTACCTTTGGTTGAGTTTGCTTATAACAATGGGTATCAAGCATCTCTAAAGATGAGCCTATTTGAGACACTTTATGGCAGAAAGTGCAACACACCAGTGAGTTGGGACAACTCAGCAGACCCCACAGTGGTTGGGCCAGATCTGCTCTGGGAAATGGAAGAGCAGATAGTGAAGATAAGGTAGAATTTAAAGGCTCCCTGGTACAGGCAGAAATGATGCGCATATAAAGGCAAAACCCACATAGAGTTTAAAGTGGGCGACCATGTGTTCTTGAAAGTAAAATCCAGACGCAGTTCCCTGAAGTTGGGAAATTGTTCTAAGTTGGCAACACGCCACCGTGGACCATTTGAAATCCTAGAGAGGATTCGTCCTGTTGCATATATGCTTGCATTGCCTGCATCCTTATGTATTCATAATGTTTTTCATGTATCATTGCTTAAAAAGTACGTACCTATTGCTAATCATATTATTGATCGGAATGTGATTCGGGTGGAGCCAGGAAGCGATTTTCGAGTGTGACCGGTTTGCATATTGGATCGAAAAATCAGACAACTCCGGAATCGAGTTGTGGAGCTAGTAAAGGTCCAATGGACCTGGTACGATCCTGAGGATGCAACTTGGGAGCATGAGGATGCTATGCGGGCAGAGTATCCACATCTTTTTGAAGACTTTTGAAATTTGTATGTACATGTGTATATAATGCACTGAGGACAGTGCATAAATAAGGGGGGTGGGAATGTAATGTCCCTACTCTAAACTCCATTTATAATTGTACATACAGGCTGGTGAGCCGTTGGCACCAAGTCTGGTTTTGCGCGCACCTGAGTAGTGCGCAAGGATTGTTATCAAAGAAAGGGTGTGCACATTTCACAGTATTGCGCGCACCTGGGTAAATGCGCGTGGTTGCACATCAAAGAAGGGTGCGCACATTTCATAGTGTTGCACGCACTTGAGTAAGTGCATGAGGATTACCTTGAAGTGCGCATTGAACCGAGTTATATTTATATATATATGGATGTATATGTATTTGAGGCCGGAGGGCCTGTGTGGTTTGGGGCTAGTGAGCTGGGATGCAAATAGGCCAGTGCGCCTGTCCTTGTAAAATGTAATTATACTCAAGTTGTTAATAATATCACATCGCTGCGCATAGACAAATCAGACGAAAAGAGACAGGGGGATAAACTCCATCGAAAAGGGAAAAGGGGGGAACTTAGGTCCAAGGGAATAATTTATTAATATTTCCGAAAAGTATAATTTGTGGATATTTATTTACCCTAAGTTATCGAGGGATGGGAACGAATCACCAAGTGGCTTAAGCTAATTCTGAAAGGTGACAAGTGTCTGTCCTATTTAAGGCATGCAAATATATTGCTGAGTCTTAGTGTATTTGGAGGGATTCACTCATTTTTCCTCCATCATTTCGATTATCTGAACTTTCGACTGCCATTGTATAACCCCGTGCTTGGGAAAAACCAGTTTTCTATCAAATAAGCGGGTTGTCAGGCCCATGTGCATTCTCTCTAGGTAAGAGTTTTGGTGTTGAAGAGGTGGGTTGTTAGGCCCATGTGCATTCTCTCTAGGTGAGAGATTTGTTGTCGAAGAGGCGGGCTGTCAGGCCCGTGAGCATTCTCTTCAGGTGAGAGATTTTCTATCGAAGAGGTGAGTTGTTGGGCCCATGAGCATTCTCTTCAGGTGGGATATTTTCTAGGAATTGTTCCCTGGTGCGCTGGGCATTAGTTACAGGGCTCTGAGACTTCCTGTCCAGCCTGTTGTTGAGGCCTTAGAAGGAAAGTGGGGCAGCCGAGGGACTGTTGAGCAGAGAAAGTGTACACTTCCTGGCGTGGGATAGGCATGTGGGGAATGAGAGACTGTAGAGTAGTTGTAGTAGTGGGCACCTTGGATTGAGCAATTCCACTGATTATCAAACCTTAGCCTGACATTATGAATCCTTTTGCCCAGGTGGAGTTTAAGCTCCAACTCGGGGGTGGCCTGTTGCTGAAAGTTTATGAGCAACATAGTCTATGGCTGGGAGGAACATCTGAGTTCTGCACATAGTTGGTACCTAGCTAGAAGGCTGGATATGTTACAAATTGGTATCAAAGCTGGTACCCAGCTAGGAGGATGGGTACGTTACAAATTGGTATCAGAGCTGTTACCTAGCGAGGAGGCTGGGTGTAACATCCCCAACATCCAACTAGGCTATGCCACATAAAAATTTCGAACTGTATACAAAATTAAAACATATACACACAGAAACTCTTGTGGAACTTTATATATATAAAACTTAAAACAGACAAATACATTTTGCAAATGCACAGATTCATACAAAATAATAATAAAAATACACATGCAGCACACAGGAATAACCCATAAAAATAAACGCATCCATAATAATGCAACATGTAATTTAACACCTAAGTTGCACGAAACGGGGAAACGATACGAAGTTTTCGAAACAGGTACGATACAAAACAGGCCCTCAAAAAATGGAAATGTCGGGGGAAACGCCGTATATAAAAAAATTAAAATATATATATATATATAGTTTTTAAAAAAATAAAGCATTATATTGCAAGAAAAACATAATGATACACATAAATGACATTTTAGAAGGAAAACCATGTCCATATTAACTCCCATAGATGATGAATATCATTCATTACATGATACAAGTAGCAAAATCCAAAATTAGCCTTTATAGATGAGGCTTTACATCCAAAATCAGCTTTTATAAATGAGGCTATATGTGCTGAAAATGAAAAAAAAATGAGCTAAAGGCAACTACACACAACCTGCTCACTAAAACCACACACAATCTCCTTCTTGCTGCTGTAGGAAGCTCCTCTTGCTAATGAAAGTGTGAGGAATGAGTGAAGCAAGTGGTTTTCTTATAGCAAATGAAGGAGATTTAGGGTTTTGGTTTGCATCTAGAAGTTTCTTTTTTTAATTAAAACAAAAACACATAAAATCATCTTCATTCTAATTAGAGAAGGCCAAAAAGGCATTAACTAACACTAACTGGAAATTTGGGGGCCCCACGACCCCCTTAATTTGCCTAATTCTCCTTTGAAAGCCGCGGAAACCCGACCGTATGGGCACGGTACGGCCCCGAAACGTTGTTGGCCGTACCGTATGGCGTTTCTCTTTCGAGAAACGTCGTACGGTACGATCGGTGGCGTTTCCCTTTCGAGAAACGTTGTACAGTACGACCGACGGCGTTTTGGGGCCGTACCGTACCCATTCCGGCGTACCGTACCGTTTCGGGCTCCGAAACAAGGGGGGGGGCGTTTTCTGCAACATAGTTTAACACAAAATGGACACTTATCTTGGTAAAAATATCACCAACTTCGTGCAGACCTTCCACGAACCTCCCAGCCTTAGACCACGCTGCTCATCACTCTCAGCAATGGGTCACCCCCGAGTTGGTACTAAACTCCACTCGGGTAAAGGGATTCCTAACCAGGCTGATGTATCTCAGACAACAGGAAAAAACTCCGTCACAAGTGCCAACTCAAACTAACAGCCTACAGTCCCTCATTCCACACATGCCCGTCCCACCCAGGAAGTGTGCCCCTTCTTTGCTCAACAGTCTTTTGGCTGCCCCACTTTCTTTCCGGGCTTCAACAACAGGCCGAACATGAAGTCTCAGAGCCCTGTAGCTGCAGTTTAGCACCTTCATGAATCAATTCCCAACAATTCTCTCACCTAGAGAGATTTTCTCATGGGCCTGACAACCCGCCTCTTCAATCTCCCACGGGCATGACAACCTGCTTCTTCAGTCCAACTCCTAAGCTAACCAGGTATGGGTATGGGTACGGGTACATGTACAGTGATAGTAACAGAATGGTATGGTGGACAGCTGAATGAGTCTTTGAATGATGATGGAATGAATAATGGGAAAATGAACTAAGTCCAACCTATATGTATGCATGCTCCCAACTTGACACTTGTCATGTTGAGAACCATTTTGGCCCACTTGTCCCCATCCTTAGAACTTAGGATAAAATAATTATCCATACTTTATACTTTAAGGAATATTAATATAATATTCCTTTTTGGTTTAAGCTCCCTAGCTTAGCCCCTTATCCTTAACTTTTATCCCCCTTTCCCTAACTAGTGGAGTTTAGTCCCCCATGCTCTTTTATCGTGGTCGGTTTACATGCAGCGATGCATTATATTAATGATAAGACATATACAAAAATAGGCTCACTGGCCTTTAGCATCTAGGCTCTCTGGCCTAATTCAACACATAAGCCTCTTAGCTTATAATAACTGGCTCACCAGCCTATAAAACACAACATATACACAAAGGCTCCCTGGCCTCAAAATCGCATGCACTTAAGTTTACTGTGCGCGGTATCCTTAAATGTGTACACTTCATCATTTTAGTGTGCAGTACATGTGCACACTATACCATGAAAGGTGCATGCAAAATGATATCAAACAGCTCACCAGCTAAAGTACATTTGCATTTACATTTACAATTGGGGTTCGACCTAGGGGTATTACATTGGGTACGTTACAGACAAGCCCTCCCTCGTTGCAGATCCACTGCACCAAAACTGGTGTGTTTGGGCTCAATCTTGTGGAATACAAAGCCCTGAAAATGCAGAAACTGTGCTTAGGATGGCATTGCTGTGAGCGAATAGAGGTTGTCGCAAGAAATGCGGATTCTCTGCTGGCCATATGGCGCTCAAACCTCTGCTCAAAAACCCTCAAGCTCCAAGCTCTCCACCAGTCGTTCGCCAAAATGCCCCAGAAATATAGATTTGAGTAGGCATCAACTATTGCCACCATCTTATTATTGCTGTAAATATATGTCCATGAACTGAAAATCAGATTAAAAGTTACAACTTTGGAGGCTAGGTTGTTAGGTGGATGGAAAATGATTTTCCCGTCTGATTTTTATTTAATTGTCAATAATCCGATACCTCTCTTTGAGATGTATGAGTGCAGGAACCAGATTTGGTTCTCAAGTCATAAAAGCACCCTTATATGGGCTATTTTTTGTGCATTTATAGACTGCAAAACGCACAGCTAAATGAAATGTACGATTTCAGTTTTCATTAATATGATGATATTTTTAAATTGTTCTGGTATATGATGGCATGCAATACTTTTGGAGATACATAGATATCTTTTCTGCTTGCTTTGAACTGTTTATCGAGCAGTCACTGAATCTTTGAGTTTGCTTCTGGAAACAGTCATAATTTTTTCCAAACGTTGATCTAGAATTTTTTATCTTTATTTTTTGATTGTATTTGCCTTTATATTTAGTTTAGTTGTCATTTCCTGTGTTAATCTTGTGGAAAAGGAAAGAGTATATATTGTTTTTCTAAAATATGCAAATTTTCCCTTAATAGTTTTAAGACTGTCTAGCTACCAAGTTCAAGCAACATGTACATATAAAGAGAAGAGGAGGAGTATTAATGTGAAATGAAATCCCAACATAGGGATATGTCACTGTAGAGATGTCCTGTAACATCACATAGTTAACAACCATAAACCAAAAGACGGCCCACAAGGCATGACACTAAAACTGCCGGAGATATTAGTACCGGAGTGAGGGTTGATCCTATCACGTCAACCCAGGGACTTGCACCCCAATGACAGCCTCATATCCAGCATCACAGTCCACATCATATTGCATAACAGTATGTTTCCAAAGGAAGACAACTGTCTAAAATGAAACCTTTTAACATAGCTAACAGAAAATAGAGGTCGAATAAACAGCTTCAATAAAATCAAATAGACTGCACAGTCACAGAAGTGACCCCATCTTTTGTTTCCAGCAGTACCAACTGGCCTTCCTCCAAAACTTGTCCTTCTTTAGATAGTGAATCCTCAACTGCGATGAGCTCCCTTTAGACATGTGTGTATGAGATATTAGCAAATTGAGAACTGACTATTTTAAAGTTTTCTCCCAGGGGTCTAAGCATGACATTGTGAAGAAGGGAGATTTTGTTCTCTTAATGTTGAAGTTGCTTTATTTTAGTTCATGTGCCATTTCCTCTGACAGTTCCATGGAAAAGAAATGAACACGTGTTCCATTTTCACAACACATACAGGAAACCTTTGTGAGAACTTTGTTAACAAACTAAGTGAAATCTAAGCTGGATTACTTCTGATACCAATTTAGGCTTTCTCTAAGAAATTTGATAATTTCCTTTAATTTCACTGTTCAGTTACTTCTTGGGTCAGTTCCTATGGCACTGTAGTTGATTAAGTCTTTCTTCACACTAAGTTCTTCTCATGTATAGATGTAGATTTATTGATTTTTCTGCATGTACAGTCTGCTATCACTTTTACATGGTTTATAGTCTACACTCCATGGAGTCAGTATCTCTTTTGTTTGTCATGGAATTAATATTCTGATTAGCAAACCTTACTAATAATGCAATCCCACATCTCAAGTTTTCTCAATGTGAAACTTCATTTAAAAGTCATTGTAGTTGAACCATTCATTTTGTTTCTTTTCTTGCCTTTGGATGCACGTATATTTACATAAATCTTGTAACTTTTCACTTGCCTGGAAAAAAGCTGTTGGTCTCATCTTGCTCTTGAAATGGTTTTCCAGTAGCAGTAGCTCTATTATGTAGGTCAGATGTTTGCACCTTCATCTTCCATGTTCCAACTTTCAGCAATAGATATCCAAAAAAATGACAAAACTTTAGATATTCTTTGGTATTTATGAAAATCAAGCATCTCTGGAGCAACTTTAGATTCAATGCAGCTAGGAAACTTAGCTTTAACTATTTCCATAATTTTCAGCTGGAAGTCCCATAAGTAATCATTTCGAAGTTAATGAAGTTACTATCCGTGCCTAAAACTTCAGTCTTCAGTTAATTTGGAAAAATCTACATTGGACACTTGTAAATAAAATGTCATTTTATATGCAAGATATAAAGGAGTGGTAGGCATTATGTAAAGTGTATTTTTTCTGCTTCAATTTCGATGACTAATGGAAAGATCAATCAACCATTGGACGATAGAATGCTCTATTGTATGAGACATAAATGAGTCATAGCCTTTGTTTTAATATTTTGCTGCTTCATCTTAAGATATTCAACATCTAAAAGATGAACCCTTACAATTTTTCAAAGAACTTTATTTATTTGGAATCAAAGCCATGGTTTTGATTTATCTGCAGCATTTTTCAATGCTCCTCCAAGTTTCTGATAAGTGGGAACATAGTTATGGGGGGACGTGTACCTAGTATGTATGAGGCAACCCCCCAAATTTTAGGGGATGGCAGGGTACTTGGGGGTATACCCTAATATAGGGAGGCATGCCTCAGATACAGAAAAATGTACTAAATAGAAATAAAAAAATGTAAAAAACATTAGAAACTTTCTAATCAATGGTTAAGCATCAATAACAAGCAATGGATCACAAATAAGCTATATTCAAATCCATGGTTTTGATTTATCTGCAGCATTTTTCATGCTCTGCGAAGTTTATGGTAAGTTGGGACAACCTCCCAAATTTTAAGGGATGGCAGGGTACTTGGGGGTATACCCTAACATAGGGAACTATGCCCCAAATATAGAAAAATGTACTAAATAGAAATTTAAAAATGTGAAAATATTAGGAATTTTGTAATCCAATGGTTTAATGATAATGGCAAAAAATGATTCACAAATAAGATATATTCTAAAACACACTAAAATTATCATTCATGGAAGCAGCAATATCATATAGGCTTGAGAAATTGCCTTTCCAACAATTTACAGGTGGATTTGAGTATGAAATAGGCAAAAAATCACTGCTGTTACAGGTTTTCAATCACCATTCCAATGATAAATTGCTAAAATTCCACAGCTGTCGCAAATTATTGACCACAAGAAAGCTAAAAATCCAACTTAGATCCCTCTCCAACATGTTCAATGTTGAACCCAGTGAAAAAATGCTAAAAGTCATATGCTGTTATGAGTTTTCAAACACCAAGTTTTGAGCCATTACTCAACACCATCAATTTTCAAAATGATGTTTTGTTTTGGTTTAGGTTTTATGTTAGGATGTAAACTTTATGCCATGTGAAAACACTGGCGGGATCCATTAGGTATGAGTGGAGAAAAAACTCAAGAATTTCTGTTTTTCCTTTTTACTTCACTTATAATGACACCCAATGGTAGGGATGTCCAGAGGTACCTCAATTGTCAAGGTACTTTTGGATGCCCCTGTTTGCACAGGATGTAAAAATTGGGATGAGGATGTACCTAACTATGTCCCTATCGTACTCGAAATACTAGATACTTCTAGAATGCATGTGGGTCATCTTGAGCATCCCTGTTACGACGTTTCCACAAGATAGCCCTTCTCAATGATAACCTAGAGAGTGTATATGTGATCCATCCCCTAGCTCTCCATCCATGTCTCTGAAACCAGTGGGATAGGTAAAATCAAGGTTTGTGGCATAAAGTTTAGCGAAGGCATGGTCAATCATTATAGTTTTGTAGTTATTGTGATCTAAAGCATCGTCAAATTTGTGTATAGGGTGGATGATATGTTGGGACCAAGAAGGGGGAAATCTATTGTAAACAACCTCATTGGAAACTTACGAGGCTAGCCAAGGGGTAATGTAAGTATCCCATCCCATATTTGAGGAATTTATACCGAAGGCCTTTAAGGTCAACATATTTACTAGTGTTATGTTTATGGATGGTTTTGTAGCCAAGGGGTAATATAAGGATCCCATCCCATGTTTGAGGAATTTAGAGTGAAGGACTTCAAGGTTAGCAGATTTGCTAGCGTTAAGCTTATGGATGGATTTGTAGCTAAGGGGTAATGTAAGGGTTCCATCCCATGTTTGAGGAATTCACATTGAAGTCCTTCAATGTTAGCAAATTTACTTGTTAAGCACATGGATGGCTCTTTAGATAAGGTTAAGGGTGAAGTAATGGCAAGAGGAAGGGTGGGAGAAGACTCAAAGGAGTGGATGGTGTTGCTGTCCTTATACACACTTGCTAACATGTTCTAAGTCCGATCCACTTAGTGTGTCCTCGGAGACACAATGTCTAAGTTCAAGCCCACTGTCACCTCGACTTGAACTTCTTCCGTCTAGGCTTACTCCCAGGGAAGCCAAGGGGGGTAGACCCTAGTTAATATGTGAGTTAAGAGATTAATTCTAGGAGTTAATTTTAATTGGTTAAAGGTTAGGGGGAATCTAGCCTACATGAGAGTCAACAATGCAAATGCAAAAACAAACCTTTCCCTAAGTCAACTAAGACTAGTGCCTAAGGTTGGGTAAAGGAAATTTTATTTGTTGCAACAACCCGTGCTCTTTCCTTCCTTATTCTTTGCTTGTAAGGGGTTAAGATCCTCATCCATGGAAATCTTGGTGGGGAGGGAAAAATGATTTTGCTTAGCCCTCAAGGTCCTCAAACGGTATTTAATAGGTTGAAAGCAAATAAGTAATGTTGAATATGTGGTTGCCAAGGGTTTCCTTTGGTGATATCAACCAAGCTGAAATTATCATGAAGGTATGCCCTCTTGATAATGGATTAGAGGGCTCGAGGAGGCCTTGAACCCAAAGATTGAGTTCCTTAGCCCTCCTAGCATGCTTCTCTCCAAACTTCGTTGGTACATTGTGTTCTATGATTGGAGGAGCCCTCTTCCCCTTGACCACTTGCACCGAGGAGTTCTACTCACCATCTTGTTGTTGCAAGGATCATTGATTGGCACAAATATTTCCTAGAGAAGGGTGTGCTTGGGAGAGATCTAAGTATACATCCCACGTGGTATGAACATGCAAAATAATTGAGAATCACTGGGGTTCCTTTTAGGAAAGATAGTAATCGGTTATGAAGGGTTGGTAAACATTGAATAGTAAAAAGGCCTAGGGGTTTGAGGTGGAGAGAGAGGGTGTGTGCCACTACGGGGAAAGAAAAGCTAGAACTCCTTGGGATATTCAATGGTACAATGATAGTCACTCTTTAACATTGGGAAGGTGGCTTGAGAGATCTGGTGTGGCATAGTGGAAGGCCATGTCACTCTTTAACATTGGGAAGGTGGTGTTAGAATATAATGGATGTGCTCGTTTAACCATAGACAATATAGCAATATTGTCACCCAACCATAGGCCAAAGCCACCCTCGAGCACCTTAACCTTGACAGAGAATCATTCCGGAAGCAAACCCTAGGCTAGATAGCCAAACAAGATAGTGCGCTTCTCTCCAGGGATAGCGCATCAAGCAAGAATAACCAAGACTGATCAGAGAGTCCAACCCATAGAGACCGAAAATACAGAATGCAAAACTGGCGGCAACAGCTCCTCCCAAGACTTGCGCACACATTGGCCAACTACAGTGCGCACAAGTGTACTTCTGCAGTTCTGAGAAGTCTGGCTAAAATGAAGACTGGCCTCCTGTATTTATACTGCTTCTGCCAGACTGCCTGGGCCGACTTCTCATTCTGGGTGCTAATTCTTTAGTATATAACATTTCCTTTAGCCGACTTTTTCTCTTGGAGGCTAATAACCTAATACAAGTCATTCTCTTGAGCCGACTTGTTTTCTAGGGTTATTAACCAATTATTTAGGGTTTCTTCTTGCTTCCCAGAATGTTCTATTCTCCTCAGGTTTACATGTGGAGGTAAATACCTCCCGCAGCTAGCATAATATCAACAGGTGGGACCTGGGTTGACAGATTTGGCATGACATAGTGGAAGGGCCTTAGCTATTGGAAGTGTATACTTTGTTAGCGTTGATGAGGAAGATAAAAGATGATCACAAGGTGGGAGCTCATGGGAGCTTAAGGATTTGTTGTAGACAAACTTTACCATTGTTTTGTCCAAGTCTGAGTTAACTAGGAAGTTGATCTGTTTGTTTGACCCCCTTTTAACATGAGTGTTGTAGCTGAGAGTTTGACAAGGGACTTTATGATTAGATGTCTTGTCTGTTCTGTTATAATCGGGTTTCCTTCTTCCATGATCTCTTGTTTCACTGAACTGAGCATATGCTTCCGAGGTGATTCTTCCCTCTGTTCTTTATTCAACGACATTGTTGCTGGAGAGCCCATTGGCTCTTCTCCAGGGTATCCCCCCCCCCAGCTGGGTTGCTTTCTTCTTCTGCTTGATTTTCAAAAACATCTTTTGTCAGTATTCAGGTGGGGGAGGGGGGAAGCACATGGTTTTTGTCCTTTGCATGTTGCATTCTTTTGGACATGCCACCACCAGGTAACCTGTTTCTTGGCAGATCATGCATTTAAAGGCTATATTTTTATAATATATAGGCTGGATCTTATGGGCCACATCAACTACTTCCATCACTGTCATGCTAGAAATGCAGGGGAACATTAGGTGGCCTTGCCCATAGTTGTGGAGATTGACTCAGTTACTGGGTCAAAATCTAGAAACCACAGTACCATAAATTGTCCAGTTTTGACCGAAAACCATGATCCTCCTTCAATGATTCATTTGTCTCTTCCAAATTCTTGAAATAAAATAATAAACTATTGGAAATTATTCTGCACAAAAGATTACCAAGATGTCTTTGGACCAAGTAAGCTAGTCCGTAGCAGCTTGGCCAGAGGCCATTGAAATGACAGTACAGAGCAGTCTCTTTGTAGTCTTTGTTACTGTTGGGAAATCTTGGAGGTAATCTGCAGTGAAGGTGGAACTTTGAGTTTTTCCACAAGAAAGGCTAAAGCTGCATGAGGGACAAACCTGAGGTCGAACAGAGAGGGTGGCCCCTTTTACCACATTATTAAACTTTAAAGCTAAGTGCTGTCCTAGGAGGGGCCATTGAGGGAGAACTTGGAGGACACCCTTGAGCTGTCAACTATAGTGTCTGTGATGGAAACCTGAGTCTCTACATGGTGGGATGAGCAAGCATTAGAGCTAGCTCTAGACAAGGGACTTTGTGGGAACCTAAGGTTGGATGCGGCTTCTTGACCTGGATGAATCTCTATTTTTATGAGTGCTGGCATCCATGCTCATGTGAGAAACAGTTCTTAGGAGCTTTTCCTTCTGAAATGCTGCTGACAGCAGAAACACCATGGGAGGAACAGTTCTTAGGAGCTTTCACTTCTGAAATGCTGCTGGCAGCAGAAACACCACGGGGAAGAGGCTGCAGCAAAGAGCTGGAGGAGTTGCTTCTGGGCCTTTTCATCCTCTCAGGCTATTTATTATCTAATCCCCAGATTTTTCCCATTGTTGTACCACCATATTTTGTTTTTTATTTGATGGCATTTCTGGCCGTTTTATTTTTGTGCATTTGTTTCACTCGTGTGTTTTCCTGGGAGCTGACCACACGTTAGAATCAGTGGATTCTTTTACTGACAGACAGATTTCTTCATGTTAGAATTTTGTTCTTTTGTTTTGATTGAGATTGTTACAATGCATTGGCTCATGTGGTCCTTTTTTTGTTATAATGAAGTAGTTAATGGAATTTTATGTAAAAATTGACTTGCCTTACAGGTGGAACCTGCACCTACTGTAAATGAAACAGTTGCCTGTGAAAAAACAGCCGAGGAGACTGGTAAGGCAAGTGTGAACAAAGAAGATTGAGTAGTGTGAAGCTGAAGACATTGTTTCCAATGTAATATCAGGCAGTGATAGTTGTCTGCTATTTATAAGTATTCACGTCATCTATGAATAGGTGCTGAAGTACTCTTTGAATTTCATTCTGAATCCTTTGTAAATTCAGTTTTTCCTACACAGATCTTTTCATCAAATTTTCTACAATAAAGCTCATTGTTGTCAATTATAATTCCACTGGGCATGGTTCTTATGGATTGAATATGCTAAGTTATTTTATGTTGTCTTTTTTCTCTGATTGCTGTCATATCTTAGCAGCTGGCTAGTGGTTTATTCATTTGCTGTAGATTGAACAATACATTTTCCAGTCCTATACATGGTACACTTCAAGATTGGCCAATTTGATGTGTTTTTGTTAGATTAGATTTTATGCTCCCACATATGGTTAGGTTTGCTGGAAATTTTCTTTCAGAGTGAGATGCTAAAGTTGATATGATGCTAATTGTAAATAACTGCAGGTAATACTTGATTTACAGTTTGAGGTAGTTTGCATTTCCCATTTGATGTTTTAATTTCCCTTGCACAGCTAGATGTGAAAGTCTATATGATGTTTTTGCCCTTAGAATTATATCCCACTTGCCTGGGTTTTAGGCATTGATGCTGGTACCTTGCCAGTCCCCTGCAGATTTCCCTGCTCTTCCCTGGTTTTCCGGATGGAGGATGGTTAGTAACTACCAGCCAAAACACTGGCTGTTAGCCCCAATGGACTGAATGAGATTTTATCCGAAGACCTCTGGGAACTTTCCTACAATAGCATCTTACTAATTGAGCTAAACCTTGGGGCTAGTCTATATGATGTTATTTGTAAAGAACTGCAGCTAATATGTGATGAGCTAACCCTTGGGGCTAGTCTATATGATGTTATTTTATTTTCCACTAGGCTGAGCCTGTTGGATGGAATAACGATCTGTCCATGAGTGTGATGCTGTCACCAGGATTGTGCGAGACTTGGTCGAGCCTAGCCTATATGATGTTATACTTATTTGTAAAGAACTGCAGATAATATGTGATGAGCTAACCCTTGGGGCTAGTCTATATGATGTTATTTGTAAAGAACTGCAGTTAATATGTGAAGTGCAGTTTGAGATAATTTGCGATGCCCAACTGAAGCAATGAATGTTAATGTTTTATCTGTTGCCTGCTGCAGAATTAGGCATAATAAGTGGCACAAGAAGAGTGGTTATGCTGTTTTTTGGTGGCACAGGAAGAGTGGTTATGATGTTTTTTAAAGTTCCTTATTGCCTATTCATTATATTTGCACGTGTTTCTTGTCATCCCTTTACTTGATAACTTGGTTAACCTGACCCTGATACTAATACTATTCACTAACAAATTGATTGATGCCACCACTTTTATTAGACTCATTCTCTCCTATAACCTTGAACCTTTTTATTTGTAATTTACAACAAGATAAAATTACTGGAATTTGGAAATTTGCTTTTAGGACTAGACTTGTATATTATTCACGAGTTATTGCCAGAAATTATCTGGAATTTGGTAGTTTGTTTCTCAAATTATGTTTTTCTTATTTCAGAAGCAAAATAATAGTTGTCAGGCATATTGTGTGTCAAGAGTCTAATTTTGGTGACAAAGCTACAATAGGTTTATGTTGCATACTGTGCACAACTATATTTTGAGTGTGGCCAAAGCCCTAGAAACCTTGCAATTCTGTGGCAAAACGATGAGTTCCTTCTTTTTGTGCCTCCAATGCAGTAAATGAGGCTAATTTCCCATTTGTAATTTAGTTTTTAATAGATATTTTTTTTCCAAGGAAAACAGGGAAACCAAAGGGATGCTTCACAGCTGTGGATGGCATCCTTGTAAACCCGTCAGCTTAGATTAGTGTGCCTAACCCAGGGGGACAAGAGAGCCTTCATGGAGAAGCAATGCTTCTTTTTATAATTCATCAGCAATTTCATTTAGTTCCCTGTATACATGGCTGAATGATATGCTATTGAAGGATCTTTTTGTTTCTTTGTCTTTTATAACTGGGAGAAGAAATATAAATTTTCCAGATTTATCTTCCCATTTTCCCAGTCAATAACAAGTTTGCTCTCCCCCAAAAGCTGTATGTTTGAAATTCCTTTATCAGCTGCCAACTTTAACAAGATCCATAAGGCACTTAGTTTAGATTTGTTGTTAGTTTGCTGTCCAAATGCTGCTTTAAAGGAATTGGTTGATTCTTGGATAAAAATAGGATACCTCCTGAGCCACAATTCCCTGTAGAGCTTGACTAGCTCCATCAAAAAATCCCAGGGCTTGGCGAAGTCAATATCAGGCTGATTGATCACCTCTATTATTCATCTTCATTGAAGCCCAAATACCACCATGTGCATATATTACCAGGAAACAGACCTGAATGCGAAGAATATCTTTGCCTTTGAAAGGTCATGTCATTTCTGACAAGCCATAATGCCCAAGCCACTGTACAGGGTAGTGCTCTGTGTTCTAAGAGTGTTTTGTTCTTACATCGGTTCTTGAAGAATTTCAGGGTAGACTCCCCCTCCCATTTCCCTTCATCACCTACTAACTCCGAAACTTCTTTCCATACTTCTCTAGAAGGGAAATGAACTAATAAATGGTCTACAGATTCTTTATTATTTTTGCAAAGAATACATTTGCTCAGACCCTCCCAAGTTCTTTTTGATAATTGTCTCATGTCAGAACTTTATTGGAGATGTCTAACCAGAAGAATATTCTAGTTTTTAGAGAACATTTCAATTTCCATACAGTCTTCCACCACCATGCCTTTCACCCATGGGTTCCTCTTTTATCCTGGCTTCATACCCTAACTTAGCAGTGAAATTTCTTGTAGCTTTATTCTTGGCCAAACAATCTGATGCTCTTCTTGCTTAAGTTTTATACCACTTAGTTTGAGCCTGTGAGTGTACTGTTTCCATTCGTCAGCTAGCTTACCTTGAATACCAAGCTATATATCCAATTTCCATCCTTGTCCCCAAGTTAAATTCACTTCTGGATCAGCTGCATCAGTGAGACTAAATATCTCCTTCCTCTCCTATCTTTACTTCGTTTCCTTTTCCAATTTTCCAGATGAGCCATTTCCCTATCAGAGGGAATGCTCTTTAACCTTTTACCTCCTTTCTAATCCACTCCATTGAACCCGGACTAATGTATTTTGCTCCAAAGTCCTTCATTGTGCATCAGTCTCCACATGCTTTTGGCTGCTAAATCTGTTTCAAATAGATGAATGTTCTTCAGACCCGATCCACCATCTTCCTTTGGTCTAGCCAACTTCTTCCATTTCATTAAGGGAATACCCTCTCCATTTTGCCCTTTAAGAGAAAGCTAAAGGACTTTTTCCTTATCTCACCTAAGATGCCTTTTGGAATGTGAGCTATTGACAGCAAGTACATTGGGATCCCCTCCAAAATTGATTTTACAAGTATTAGCCTTCCTTCTCTAGACAAACCATCTGTAGCACTAGTTTGTAACTTTCCTCTACCTTTTCATAAAATCATAATCAGTGTCTAAACCTGTAGTCATTAGGTTTTAAGTGGAATTCAAGATATTTTACTCCATCATCAAAGGGAACAGAGTTAAAAGGAAGGAGTTGCTTACATTGCCTTTCCTCTTCATTCTCTAAACCATGGAATCGAATAGAAGACTTCTTGTTGTTTACCGCCATTTCCGTTACCTTGTTGTACAACACTAGAATCTACTTGAACTTTTCAGCTTCCCTTATATTCCATATTCCAAATAAAACGTCATCATCAACGAATAACAGGTGTTACAATGATACTGAGTTCCTCATTCTTATTGCTTTAATACAACCTGCTCTTTTGTGGGCTGATATCACTCTGCTCAAACCTTCTGGCACCAATAAGTTTAAACATGTACTCTATAATGAGCTAATATCATGTAATTAGTTTGGCAAACATTATTTATGGTAAATGGAGGGTTATTGGCAATTCATTCGAAGGTTATATTGACTCATACTTCGTCCACCTATTCAAAGAGTTTGCAAAGAGTTGCAAAACTTATAATTCATTAAAAGATTTGATAAAATAACTATGGTAGGTGGGGTCCCCTAGAAAAGAAAATCGAAATTATATGGTTTTATATGGCACACATGTTTGACATGGCATTGATATTTTGATTGATATTATGATTCAGTTGAAAAGACATCTCCTTGTAAATGAAGTTGTCTTGCATTCATAGCAGTCTATGGTGGCATGTTTGATTTACAATATGTTTTGAAACTTTGCATGGCATTAACATCTTGAAAGGTTGTATAAAGTTTCACTTTACATTAATCATATAAGTGATATTCATGGTTATACTTATTGGCTTGACATTGGAATTATGATTCAAACAAGGCATACTTAACATATATTATGAGGTTAACATGCCCTTAACACTAGCATAAAATATGGTATGGTATTGGTAAAGGTTTGCACTTATGATGGTTTTGGTTCAAAACATTGGTGATATTTCATATTCCGCAGCACTGACATTTGTGTATTTAGTGCGCGCTATCTCATCAAAGATTATTATTTTGATGTGAAAAGACAGTTTATATAGCACACATAATATGGAGGTTTAAACTATATGGGATATCAAGGTATTTGCATTGTGCGTTGGCCATGCATTAAATTGGAAATGAGTGGGCATTTATGTCAACAAACCCACACTTTATCACCTTGGAGTTTGTTAGGGTTACAATCATTCCTCACTTGGTTTTGGACTGTGGAGAGAGTAACATAGTGTTGCGTTTCGTTCCAGAAGATACTCTGTTCATTGTTGCCTGTGCAATCACCTAGACTTGGACTCATAAAGATTGGTTTCTTCTTAAGGTATGTACCCACACAGAATCGAAAGGCATTTCTGTTGTAAATTTGTTGCTAAATGAATTAGTATGGTTCTGTTAGTTGGTTGCAAGCATGAAGTTCTCCTTTTCCCTACCTTCCGTCTGGTGAAATCGTTGGAACAACTAGTTAAAAGGATGTATGGCTGGTTGATATATTTTATGTTGTCAAGAATTGCATTGACTTTATTTTGTTACTGTCATCGTTACATTTGATCACTTTCCATGTTTACTTTCGCGTTCATGGAGGGTTTGACTGTAAAATTGAGATGATAACAAACACAAAAGAATCTTGGGTTAAACCCATAATGATGACCATTCTTTTACAAAGAAATGTGACCCAGATTCAGTTTTAAAACCTTGGTTATACTTACGGAAAAACTGCATCTCAACTAATCGTTAGTCTTATCATACTTGATATTATTTGCCTCTGTTGAAATAACGTGGTCTTGAGTTTATATGCCAATTCCTGTGAATGTGATATGCATTGTCATTGCCATTGTAAAACTCCTCCCAGTTTTCTTAAACAAATGACTTGATAGATATATGGTTCGTGTTTTCCGACTCATACTATAACAACTCATACCCTGTTCATTATATTTTAAAATCCACAGTTTGGTAAACTGTGAGTCATCACATAGGTTTTTGAGGATACTTACCCAAGGTATTGGTAAATGTTATGAAGTTATAAGGCATGACAGATGTAGAGTGTAAGCATAATCGATGTTATAGGGAACTCCATGGAGGTTATTAATGAATGTTCTCAATCCCAATCACTACAATTGTTTCATGCTGTGATATTTGGTTATATGTATCAAGTGCATTTTTGGCAATAGGTGCAAATTTTAAAAAGACAAGTGTTGGGGATAAATGGTTGAGTTTCAATCCTAAATGATTTTCACGTGAACTTTTTCACATTATCCCTTTGTTATTTACCACTTTTCATAAGCATACTCCCTCTGTCATCAAATAATCCAAAGGTTTATTAAAATATAGAGTTGATATATATATATATGAAGATGAAGAAACTGTCCCAACCATTCATAGTTTTCATTTTCCATTTTTTTCATTAATCCAGTTCACGTTTAAGAAAAAATATATTGATCTGTTTAAAGAGACACACACACATGATTGAAGTTGCAAATTGGTTAAATAAACTAGAAGAGAAAATGATTGGTGATAAATGAGTTTTGGTTTTCTTTCCCTCTTATACATTATTTCTTTCCATTTTCCCCTTCTACTTGATCTACCATGCTATAGACAGAGCCTTACTAAGTCATATTTAACAAATATTGCAATGAATGTTTATTTTGCTCTGTGTCGAAGTATACTTAAAGGATTTCTATTGACTGATTGGAATGGCAATGGCAAAAAAGATGAACTTCTTTAACAAGGGAAGCGGTGGGAGTAACAAAGGAAGAAAATGTAGAATGCCCAACATGTTCTGGCAGTAAGGGAGACACAAGTAATGTTTTCAATCCATTTTGATGCAGATTCAGATGAGTTCAACCAGTTGGTGCAAATTGATTATTTAAACCTTGGTGTACAACCAACCTTACCTCAACATCTAGCGCCCCCTAGTGCACCTTTGCAGCGTCACCCTAGTGTCTTGGACATTCCTGAGCCTCATATTCAACTTGCAAATGATGGTTGGGATAATAATCTAGTGAATCATCCTTTCGATATTGCACAATGCCTGTCAGTCCCAAAGATCCACTTCTACCTCATCCTTTTGTTACATCAGCTGCTTCCATAGCCTATTCTCCTATTAGGGAACATAGAGTGCCCTCTCATGAAATTCAAATTGATAAAGGGAAGAGGCCTATTGTTACATCTAGGACTGATACATCTCAATCATCCTCTGTACATTCAAAGCAAAAGTCAACAAAGATAGAAAGGGGTAAGAGAGAAATTATTTTCAGTGAGATGCATCCAAAGTAAGTGAGTATGAAGATACAAATGATTTTCCTGAGGACATACAAAATCTTAAACCAGATGAGTCTAAAGGCAGGAAAGAAAAATAAGTTTATTTTAAGAAGAAATACCCTCAACTCTTTTAACTTGTGTTATGGCAGTGTTCATTATTTTTACTTGGACATGTGAAACTTTATTTTGGGATAGACAACCGACATATGATATTTATTTTTGAAAACTTAAAAATATCATATTATTTTGATATATGGGGAGGCACAAGTGTTTGTTGACATGTAATTATTTTGATGGATGCCTTTTCGTGATTTATTTTCTACTACTGAATATGTATATATTCAAGTTATTTTTTGAACTACAAGGAAAATTCTGTAAAATAAAGATACGAGGATCTAATGGGATCCCACCTATTATTAGTTAAAATATAAAAAACATATTTATGACCCTTATCTTAAAATAAGATGTATTTTCTTAAATGCAATTTTAATTAAATTTAAAAACAAAAGTGGTTGAACTACCTAACTATTTCAAAGAAGATATAAAAGAGAGAAAAACGTTCAACTAAAAAAGAGGCCGAGAGAAAATGAGACTACTGATAAGGTATGCCTAAGTTCTGAGTGAGATATTCATATATTCACTCTATTCTAAGTTTTCATAAGCGCTAAACTGTCTTGTTGAAAACATGGTTGTTCTGAAGGTGACAAAGAAAAGACTAGGAGGCATTGATCAGTGATATGCTCCAAGGTTATTTATTTTCTTGAAGTCCGTTTTGACTTAATTAGAAGTTATGAAAATCATTGAGTGCTAATTAATACAAGTTTTGCAGAGTTCAAAACAATGATGCACATGTAACTTGAAGTGATCCAAACTGATCTTGCATTGTGATCTTTTCTTTTGACATTAGTTGTCCATGTATAAATGTTAATTACATATTGGACTTTCAAGAGTTTCTTTGGTCCAGACCCTTGCAGGGACTTGAAAATGACATTTTCAGTTGTAACTCGGAGTTGACATTAATAAAAGCTTTGTTGATTTCTTCTCACTTTGAGAACTGTTGGGATATTGTTATTTCATATTTTATTACATACTTGATTATTTTGTTTGAATTTCCATTTTTATTCGTCTTTCATTCACATACTCATTTCATTATTTCTTTGTATTATATTATTTTTTGAGTTGTAATACTTGTATAAAACACAAATATATATATTTTAAAAGGATATATGATCTAAGAATTACATTTCTTGAGGTCTGATTAAAATTTTGACAGGGTATAAACTAGGGTAATAATCCCACCTATCTCACCTAGCTTGATGAGATTCGAAAATGTATGAGTAATGAGCATTACCATTCCCTGCATCAAAGGGTTATAAAATAAGATGATATGATATGAGATAAGATAAGTTTATTAATGTCCAACAAATAATAAAAAATTAGGTCAATGAGAGTGCACTATACATAAGTAGGAGTGTGAAGGTCACTCTTGTAAAAGAAAGAAACCGAACCGATCGCTATGATATATGAGTAACTACCTTAATATGCCAAAAGGAAACTCAATGCTTTGGAGTCAAACTCATGGGAAAGATCCCTAATGCTCCAAGAGCCCGTTATTGGTCCAAGCAAAGGGGGTCAACCTATGAAATTTGAGTGTGAATCTCTCATACCATTCGAGGTAGAAGGAAATAATCTCTATATAGAAATATGATTGGAGGAGCTAGATCAAGTTTGAGGAGTGCGCCTTTGTCTAGAAGAGATAAATCATTGTTTGGATCTGGTTGAGGGGGCTTGCTTGATATTCATGTGTATGTTGTGTTGAATCCTCATTTGACACTCCCGCATGGGTCTCACTATTAAGGGTTGCATTGCCTTTTGCAGTTTAACAAATTTGGGAGCTGGAATGGTGTTGTTGTTTTCCTACCTCTTGGTGCCCCTATCCATTGGGTTCATCGAGAAGAAATATGTGATTTGTTGAGTAGTGTTCGGTAGAGTGAGAAGCCAAAGAATGTGAGTTTTGAGCTTGAGGGCCTCTCCCAAATATAATGCTAGGCACTCTTGGTTTGGATACCAAAAAAAGGTGGAGAGGGAGTTATGGGACTCTCTAGATCGGTAGTGGAACCAATCACTTATGTCATAGTAACGAGGGCATATGAATATGAAGTGCTCTCACATCTTTGTCTCTTGTCTAAGGCAAATTCAGTATAATCTATCCTCCCATGATATTTGGCATTCAACCTCCACTTGAAGTTGATGTGATCCTAGTATGAACTAGCCCATTGGGATCCTGAGCTTGTGCATCCAATGTGGAAGTGTGTTAGGGGACCACACTATGAGGTTGCATCTAAGCTCTAGGAGGTTCTGCATAAAATACCATCTTAGCTCTCAAACCCATAGGTGGGGCAACCCAAATGACTTGGATATGATGTCTATGAATATCCTTCTTGATAATCCCATTCATCGCTTGTTTATTAGGCAAGAGATGGATTTGAGCATCCAAAAAGTCCTTGAATGAGGAAAGGTGATCTATCGATGTACTCGCTGACTAAAGGAAGCATGAAACCTTTGAATTCCAGTACCACGCTCTCCCAGTGGTGGTGGAGGGGTTGATTAGGCGATGGCCTCTGAATATTGGTAAGCTAGGTAAGGACAATGACTTTTTCTTGTCATAGAGTCGGTAAAACTTTCATGGTGATTCAACAATGCTAATTTGAAGACTGTCTCAATTCAAAAAGGGTGTGCCCCAAACTATGTCTGGATGATGGGTTGGGAGACCATCCTCTTGCATCCTAATGATGTTGGGGTTCAATAGGATTTGAACTCTCTAGATGCGGGCCCAATTCGATTCAAGCATTCTAAGTCCCCAAACCTTTGAACTTTACAAAACAATGGGTTTGATGGAGTCCATAAGGTCCAATTTGGATGATATATCGTGAAAATGTTATTGGAAACACTATCTCTCTATTAGAGCAAGGGACCCGTACCCTTTATTCTCATGGGGTTGGATAGCCTTCCTCAACTTGAATCTAAGCCTTGAAA
This sequence comes from Picea engelmannii, assembly GCA_009831015.1. Taxonomy (NCBI): domain Eukaryota; kingdom Viridiplantae; phylum Streptophyta; class Pinopsida; order Pinales; family Pinaceae; genus Picea; species Picea engelmannii. Next base: position 29,343 of record ML788147.1, on the reverse strand, counting down.
ATTGAGATCATGTAAGGTACCAAATCTAATATATCAAATTGAAAACAAAAATACTACATGAATATACCATGGAACAACAAAAATATAGAGAATCACAACTAAATAATGATACCTTTATTGATAGGAAGTTGAGTTCACTTGCCTCTTGGAGGGGGCAACCTCCAGTATAGCAGTTTTCTTTTACAATAATTCTCCAGACACCATTCTCATACCTCCTACTCTTATTTATATCCGTTCTACCTTCTCAAGAACATTCTAGAGGAAGATCCTTTTAGAAGCAGAAGCTTCTATTAGGTCTTCTTACATTGACTTGTTCACATTGATTTAATAGTCCTTATTAACTAATTTTGACCTTTATTGCATGGAAAATATATACTACTCTAACTATTAACTAACTAAGAGGGGTTAGGATTGGATCCTAACGTGCCCTCCTTCAAAAGAAGGCTTGTCCTCAAGGTTGAAGATGTAGAAACTACTGCAGTATGGCCGCGAGTTCCCAAGTTGCATCCTCTGGAGATGTATCCTTCCACTTGATCAATACTTTGATAGTGGGACCACATAAGTGACGCTCACATACTCTTAGGGCGGCTTTTGGTTGCAACCAAATTGATCATTCTTCATCTAATTTCGGTAGGATGGTTTGAACCCTGCAATTCTGACCCACCACTTTCTTCAAACATGAAACATGGAATACCAAATGTATTTTGGAGGTAGCTAGAAGGGCCAATTTGTAGGAAACTGGACCAATATTTTTGATAATCTGATAGGGGCCATAAAATTTGGGTGCCAACTTGTAATGGCCCTGGGTTTTGAGGGAGGTTTGCTTGTAAGGTTAGAGTTTGAGAAACACCTGATCACCTTCTTCGAAGACCTGTCCATAACATTGTTGGTCAACTTGTTGCTTCATAAGATTCTGGGCCATGTGGAGGTTGTCTTTCAAAGCTTGGAGGGTAGCTTCTCGACCTTGCAGCAACTTATTAAGAGCCTGAACCTTGGATGTGCCTTGAAGATATGAAGTTACAGAAGGTGGTTGTTGGCCATACATTGTTTCATATGGTGTCATTTTGGTTGTTGTATGATAGGAAGTGGGTAATGGCTGGAGAGATCTTGGGGTCTTGACATTTTCACCTTTATTACGTTGGCAAACATCACACTCTGCAATAAAAGTAAGGATGTCCTTCTTCATGCCTTCCTAGAAAAAAGAACGGTGAGCACGAACATATGTCTTTTGGAATCCCGAGTGACCACAAGAGGAGAGGAATGCAATTCATTTAAGATGCGGGGCTTAAGTGCAGAGGTTGGAGATAAAACCAAGTGCTCCTTATATTCGAGGATATTGTCTTGCCAGGTGTAGCCAGCGGGCGGGTTTGGGTCCTCCTAAAGACGATTAATTACCTGTGATATAGTTGGGTGGGTGAGCTACTCCTGTCGAACTTCCTCAATCTAATTAGGAACGGGTAAGGATAAGGCAAAGAGGGAACCTTCATCCTCATATTGGCATGACAAGGCATCAACCACTACATTGTCTTTGCCTTTTTTTATATATGATCTCATAATCATAGCCCAACATTTTGGTCAACCACTCGTTTTGTTCCAGGGAGGATAACCTCTTTTCTAGGAAATACTTCATAGTGTGGTGATCGATTTTGATTTGAAAACGACGAACCAATAGATAAAGTCGCCAAGTATGCACAACATGGAGAATGGCCATCATTTCCTTTTCATATGTAGATTTTCCCAGATTTCATAGCTTAAGGCCTGGATGGTGAAAGCAAGAGGTCTACCTTCTTGTGTTAGGACTGCTCCAATGCCAGTGCATGAAGCATCATATTCCACAAAAAAAGTTTTGTTGAAGTCAGGGGCGGCTAAGACGGGGGTAGTGCACATGGCCTGCTTTAAATATGAGAAAGCTTGTTCTGCTGTCAATGTCCAATGGAATGCATTCTTCTTAAGAAGTTTCGTCAATGGCTTGGAAATTTTTCCATAATGGTGGACAAACTTCCTGTAGTATCCCGTGAGCCCTAGGAAATCCTAAAGACGTTTCAAGGTCGTGGGTCTTGGCCAATCCTACAAAGCTTGAATCTTATTGGGATCCAATCTTACCCCCTCATGGCCCACAATGTGTCCCAAGTATTCTACCTCAGTTGCCCCAACAAAACACTTGGCCTTTTTGAAAAACAATTGATTGTCCTGTAATAATTGGATTACTTTGTCCACATGGTGGAGATGGGCCTCCCAAGTGCGGTTGTAAATGAGGATGTCATTGAAGAAGACCAGAACAAACTTTCGGAGGTAAGGCTTCAAGAGTGTATTCATGAGACTTTGGAAGGTAGATGGGGCATTGCAAAGTCCAAAAGGCATTACCAAGAATTCATAATGGCCTTCATGAGTTCGGAAAACAATCTTCGGAATATCTGCTTCCTTCATCCTTATCTAGTGATATCCGGAGCGAAGGTCTAATTATGTGAAGAAACATGCTCCCTGGAGTTCAGCCAACAGATCATCAATGACAAGAATGAGAAAATTATCCTTCATGGTCAATTTATTAAGGGCACGAAAATCTGGACACATGCGTCACAAACCTTCTTTTTTTAAGACCATCACAATAGGGGATGAATATGGGATGGTACTTGGGCAAAGGACCCCTGCCTCCAACAATTCTTGTACTATTTTTTCTATTTCATTTTTTTGAGAAAATGGATACTTGTATGGGCGTACATTGGGGGGTTGACTGCCTGGAAGGAGAGGGACATTGTGATCATGCTCACCTCAGGAGGGGGGTAATTCTATTAGCATCTCAAATACCTCGTGGTGCTTGTCCAAGATTAGTTGCAGATCAGGCTGGACTGCAGGAGATGATGGATCACTGACTTGGATAACATTAAGTTTAGAAATCACACCATGATGTCCCTTCTTTAGGAGTTTCTCCATCCCATGAGAACTGATAATTTTTGGAGAGCCAACTTGTAGGCCTTGGAGGGTATAACTGTGAGCATATTGAGTGAATCTCATATATAACTCTTGATAATCCATGGTAATCGGTCCCAAATTGCGAAGCCATTCAACCCCCAAGACAATATCACAACCTCCCATGGCTATGGAAAACATGCGAGTCTTCAGGTGATAATCCCCCATTTGTAGTTTGACATTCTCACATCGACCCCCACATTTCATTGTACCACCATTAGATATGAGGATTTGAAAATTAGAAATTGGGAGAACAAAGTAGTTGACATCCTCAACAACCCCGCGTTGAATAAAATTATGGGTGCTACCACTCTCAATCAACACCACTAATGGTCGATGTTTGATGTAGCCCTTGATTTTTAAGGTTCGTGGAGCAAAAATACCCACGAGGGCATGGAGAGATATGACAGGTTCCTTTGGTTCCCCAAGTGACGTGATAAGATCTGGGATGGGGAAAGTGGGCTATGGGTCCAATGAGTCGGTGGCATCACTTGTCAGGCTGTCCTCTACAGTCGTGGTTTCTGACCCATCAATTTGGAAGAACTTTTTTTCACGACATTTATGGCATGACGAATACTTTTCATCATAGTAATAACAAAGGCCTTGCTTCCATTTCTGCTGGAGATACCTTTTGGACTTTAAAAGTTGGGTAGGAGCAGGGAAGGCCCCTGGACGAGGGCGGTTAGGAACTGTTGAACGAAGGGGTGCGACATGCACAATGGTCTCAGCCTCCAATGCTAATTTGCATGCATGTAACCATGTAACAAGATGATGCATGCAAACATGAGCCCAAATGGCGTCTTTTAAGCCATAGACGAAGAATTCAAGGTAGAACTCATCAGATAAGCCCTCAGTTCTAATAGAAAAATGTTCAAAGGCGGTGATGAATTTTTTTATTGACCCTGTTTATTTCAGCTTGGTGAGTCGGCCCAAAAAATGAGATTCTCTATCAAAACGGGCACAGACTGCTTTGGTGAACATGGTCCAAGTTGGGTGTCCTGGAAAACATTTCTTATTCCATTTCCACCATTGCTAGCGTTCTTGATCTAGGTACATAACCCCCACATGGAGTTTGGTCTCATCATCCCGAATATCATGAAGAGAGAAGTAGTGTTCCATTTGAGATACCCACCTAGCCGGGTCTGATCCATCAAATTTATGCATCTCCTTGGGTACCTTATTCCAGTGATTGGGGGAACCCCAAGGAGAGTAGAAAAGAGGGGTATGCTCATAGTGGGAAGAATGAGAAGCCTTTGGTTGGTATTCAGGGTGCTTTCCCTTGATGTGCGACAAAAGGGCATGGATGTCCTGGGAGAGGGTTGTCATGTTTTGATCGAGGGAGTCCATGCACTATGACAGGGTCTGGTCTATGGAGCTGATGCACGTGGTCACGTTGTTGAACCTAGTGTCCAACTCCTCGAGGGTTTGAGAGCAGGTGGTAGGGGAATTTGTGAAAGCTTATGGAGAGTGATACCTCCACAAGTAGCACATGATAAGGATTTTGGTGGGATAGGTGGAAAATGAGGTGGCTGGCAGGGGAAAGAGGGTCCACAGAAAAATTAGGCTAAAAATTGATAGGTACTGCTGCAATCAGGAAAAAAGAGGAATCTAATGGTCATGGTCCCAAATAATGGTGTGGGCATGCCCCAATTTTTTTTTTTACTCCTACGGAGTTACTTCGATCTGAATAATACTGTAGTGGTGAAATGTCCAAATTATTAACATGAAGAAATGTGTAGTAATTTTGTAACCCGAATGCAGGAGGCAAGGTTGCACGGCAATAGATCTTGTGTGTTCCATTTATGTTGTGTTTCTGTCCCAAGGGTTAAGGTGTTTAGGGTTTCTACAGACAAGGGTTTTCCCTATGCCATAACTCTCTAATATACGTATGGGGTCGAACAATGGTACTCAACCCAATATCCAAGGGCACCAACTAAGGAGGCTAGATCGTACCCTTAGCCGTACTACCTAATTACCCAAGTACTAGAGAGTATCTTCTCGAGCGTTGTTCTCGATGGCACTATAACAGTCAGGTGGCCGGTCGATTTATCTACGGAGGGATTCATGATATCTAGGCCAATTCGTATATAGGTGTTGTCTGATGCGATACCACTTGAAGGAGTACCAACATGGGTTACAAGGGTGGCCAACAATGTGCTCTTAAGAACCGCTTGTAGTTCCCGCGTGTATGCTTCCTCGACCACAGATTTATGTGCTAAACAACAGATAACTATAGCTTTAAGATGCCAAAATACGTCTCTACCTTGAAAAAAAATTACCCACAGTTCTTGCCCAGAAAAGAGCTCTGATACCACTTGTAAGGTACTAGATATAATATATCAAACTAAAAACATAAATACTGCAGGAAAATACCATGGAACAACAAAAATATAGAGAACCACAACTAGATAATGATACCTTTATTGATAGGAAGCTAAGTTCACTTGCCTCTTCAAGGAGGAAACCTCCAGAAGAGCAACACTCTTTTACAATAATTCTCCAAACACCTTTCTCATACCTCCTACTCTTATTTATACCAGCATAGACCCATGTTAACTCTGGTTCTATGAAGCGTCGTGAGGGATCAAATCTCTCGAGGTGCAAACCCTTCTTTTTGCACTCTAAAATGGGTTAAGGAGGAAGGGTTAAGGATTTAGTTTTTTTTATTATTATTTAAGAGTGACACATGTTAGCTCCACATTGAATTTAGGCAGAAAATCACACATAGACCTAATACTGGGCTGTAGAATGCACCTCTCGATGCAACTAGTTCTACTTTCTAAATAACATTCTAGAGGAAAATATTTCTAGAAACAGAAGCTTCTATTAGGTCTTCTTACATTGACTTGTTCACATTTATTTAATATGCCTTATTAACTAACTTAAGCCTTTATTACATGGAGAATATAAGTTACTCTAACTAATAACTAACTAAGAGGGGTTAGGATCAGATCCTAACAAATCCCATACATGTGTATGCAACGGTCTTCAACAAACCCCCCCCTTGAAGAAAAAGTGACAATTTGAGAGGGACTTCTTCAAGTAGTTGAAGACTGTCCTCTTGGTTTTCCTAAGATTAATCATTAACTTCCAAAGGTCCCAAAACAACGCGAGAGCACCCAACTGTGTCTACAAACCCTTTGGTGGGGAGTCGAGGAGGACTACATCATCAATGAAGAGGAGTATGGGGATACAAACATGGTGGAGGAGACAACCATCCCTTGGTTGGATGTGCTTATGTAAGAATACCTCCAACTTCTCTATGTAGATCTCAAATAGAATGGGCGAGGGGGCACCCCTCCATCACCTTGATGATGCTTCAGATGAAATTCGATAATTTGTGTTCTGTGCGAAGGGGACCAAGGATTGTCTCATAGAGTCACATAATAGTGGTTATAAGAATATTTGACATACCAATGTCTCCAAGGCTCTCAAACATGGCCTCTTGGGGAATTGAGTCAAATTATTTTTGAAAGTTTGCAAAACAACATAAGAATATCGAAGAGTGGTACCTTGCTTCCTCAATGATGGCCTAAAGAGTGAGGATATGATCCATTGCATGATACCCTTGTATAAAACCTTATTGTCCCTTACCCTGAAGGGTTTTCCTCTCGATCTCCTAGGATATCTATAAGTGAATAGTGGTGGCATAGAGCTTTGAGAATGCATTTCCCACCATGATCGTCCTATAGTTATTCGACTTTGAACTGGGCCCCAATTTATGAATTAGGTGGATGATGTGGTGGGACCAATTCAGTGGGAAACCAATGTGAACACCATGGATAAAAAAATCAATGATGTAATGCATTAGAGGGTGTATACCATTCTTAAAGAAATCCGTCTGAAACCCCGACTCATCTACATCTTTGCTAGTGTTCATCTTTGAAATTGCCTCCTTGATATGTGTATAGTAGAACACGTGGAAATAGGATGTGGGGGATGTGACCAAGATAGGGGATTTTCCATGGACACCATAAAGGGTAGTGGTGTGGGAAAACATGGACGGGGGGTCAATATTATAAGGAAAGTTGGAGTGTTGAGGGAAAATAGTATGTGAAAAGGATTTAGGGGGGTCATGAAGTGAGCCGTGAAATTCACGTCTCCTTTGATTTAAGAAAGAGATGTTTCTTGTGACAAAGGAAAGATAGAAATACTTCACACTAGATTGTAGGAGGTGGGATCGCAGAAGACGATGTAATGGAGATGTTTATGGAAGAACTTGGACTCCTTGTCATACCACTTGTTCATAGGATAAGAGTTAGATTTAAAGGAGTGGATGTGGGAGTGAGAATTGTGGGGGTAAGCATTGAGGGTTGAATCCTGAATAGATTAGGAAAGAGAGTCATACTTGGAGAAATTTAACTTGAGGGACTTGAAACTAGAGAGTTGGAGGGATGTTGAGCAAGTTATCCCCATTTTGTGGATAATTAAGGAGATAATGTCTCCAGGCCCTCAGGTTGCAGATATGGAGTGTAGAGAGACTACATCACCATCAATACCCTTTTTCACATATGGAAATCCCACTCACCACCACAGATGGTCATAGGTTTGCAGATGGAATCCGCCACACCAGATGGCTTCTGAAAGGTAGTGGGACTTGCTCCATGAGGTACAAGTCAGTATTATGGTGTCCTTGTATAAACCTTCCAGATGCTTCACTCAGGGATCACCCAAGAAAGCAATAAAACACTTATCTTTGAGTAAAGGGGACCCACAATATAATAAATAATGCTTAAAAGGTTGGTTGAAGGATAGGAGGTCTCATCACAAGTCGACCTATCATGTCCATGAATATCTAGTGGTATGACATTACCATCATCTGGTCACCAAACCAGGGTAATGACTCTTAGTTGCATGGATGAGCGAAAGGGGGTCTCATCACGAGCCAACCTTCTGATTTCCATTAGGTGTTTGTGGGTGACATTGCCATCATCTGGTAACCACGCTAGGGAAGTGACCTTCAACCTCTCCTTATGATATATTGAAAGAAAATAAATAAATAAAGATAAAAGGAAATTGATGGGCTTGGAAAAGGTGTATTGCGGAAAAATGTACCACACACCCTCTACAAAGGAACCCATGAATGATACACTACAACCCCTTATATGTCACGAGATCTATGCCCATTGAGTCTCGACCCCAACCAATTCAATCTCTTTACATGACTTAGAGAGGGATATCTTGGAAACTCTCCTTGACCTAGGGAAAGATATACCCAATAGGACACCTCGTCAATCCTCCCATATTCAAGCTTGACACCTCACATAGTGTCTTTGAGCTGTTAATTGTTTGATATAGTGATCTTTGATGCACATGCTCAGATGGATTATTTATTGATTGGATTCACTTATCATGATTTTATGACTTGAGATCTTTGGAGGGCGTGCTCATTTGTCTTTGCAGGACCTAGTTGGTGGACAATTTTGGGAGAACAAGCCTAGCTTGGGCTTCCATGGGGCTACAAGCCCACAAGTTGGATGCTAGGGGCCCGCATGAGAAAGATCAGACTTGGAAGGCCTTGATGATGACTTGGACGACATAGCCCATCCCTCACTTTCCAAACGATTTTCCTAGGAGGGGAAAAACGTATTCTTTTTGAGCATGACGTCATGTGTTGGGGGCCAGGGCATGGTGGTGAGATGATATGCTTTGGCACTTGGACGTTTTGAGGGGTTTGAGGTCTTGACCTTGAAGGAAGATATTTGGATGATTGACATGTGGCTTTGACAAGCCTATTCACCCTCCTCCTACACCAACGACTTACTCCTAATGCCAAAATGTCCCCTAAAGGGGTGACATCTTTCTAAATTAGGGTTTTATTTGTGCAAAAGTGAAATTTTAAAGGAATTGTTTAATATTATTTTGTAAAAGGGGCAAGATTAAGGTTGTTAACCCATAATCTTGTGTTTTACCCTAAAGTATGTGGACAAACTATGTTAGCTACATTTTGTATAAATAGAGATCATAAGATCTCATTTTTATCATAGCTCTCCCTTGTGGAGAAGGATACTTAACTAATTTTTTCACTATTCTTGGAGCAATTCATCTCTCTTTTGCAATTTTTATGGTTTATTTTTTCTATTGATGGCGAAAAGTGATGCACTATGCTTGGAGACTCTTTCTTATGCATATGGATGGACTTAACTTAGAATATTAGGGTTTGATCTAGCTTTTTTGTGGAATTGGTAAGGGAAATTATGCATTTATTGTCTTTTGTCTTGCTTTTTTCCATAATTGTTGTTGGTTAGAATCCTTTGAGGAGTATAAGAGCATACACGCTCCCCAAGGTTTGTTCTCTTGCTTAAGAAAGGTCATTTTTTACAAGTTGTCTTGGAGAACTACAAGAGCGTACACCGTCCAAGGTCACCTTGGTTTGTTTTGCAAACCCTAGGAAGTAAAAGGGCTTACATCCCTGATGCAGACCCCCTATCCCTCCGAAGGGCTGCACGACCTCCTGGTCAGGATCTTCTGGTTCCGGAGCCAAAATGGCTCTTCTGGTTCTAAACTGGAACCCTTCGAACGAACACATAGGTCCCTCACTAATGCTCGGTTGGCTTTTCCAAGTGCCAAGCATGAGCTCCCACCGCACATGACCAAGAGC
>ML788146.1:846684-863357 GCA_009831015.1 Picea engelmannii | reverse complement strand
GTGTTTCTCATATATGTGACTGATGCTGAATGTGCCAGTGTTTATTTCCCTGCATTATTGTGATCATCATTCAGTGTTTCTGCAAAGAGTTTTAAAAGAAGCATAATTGTTTAAGCTCGGTAACAACTGATTCACCCCCCCCCTCTCAGTTGTCCAACAAGTCGTAGCTAATGGTCTTAGGCATTCCTTCTTAAAAAGAATGAAATAAATTTGTGCGATGAATTCATTGCAGATGGGGGAGTAAGACATTTTATACCTATTCTCCCATAGCACGTTGAAACAGATGTGGATCGAGAGCTCTGCGACATTATAACACACCCACGACGGGGCATAAAAATTTTCGCTTTTCTTAAGGGACAGATTCTCCATCCATGGTTTCTAATTTGGAAAGTCAGTGAGCCAGTCCGACCTCCTGGTCAAGGATCTCTGATTCTAGAGCCAAAGGACTCTCTGGGACCTTGATGGTCTCATTTAAATGTATACCCTTTCAACTTCCAGGTACAGGCCTAATTGTACTCGCGACCTTCCCCTTTTACTCTTGCTAAATCTCTGAGTTTGGGAACTAGCCCATTTTTATGATAAGCTCTTCCCTTGATATGACCTTGGGTGATGGCCTTACGTAAACACACGATTGCGAGCACGGCCAAGGGTGGTTTGAAACCAAAACACTTTTTGCCCCGCAATTCACCCTGAGCCTCAACATGTCCTTGCTCCAAAACCGTGGTCTGGATTGCGGCCCACCCTCAACTTTTAAAGTTCACACACCTTCAGTTCCCGCAATTCAAAAATATCGTCGATCTCATGACCTTGACGGTGATTATGAATTGATGGCTCAGATCTATCCTTTTTTAATCTACGGATTAGATCCAAGATTTCTAAATCAACAACTATGATTTATTTCGTTATTCGGGTTTCGGGAGTTTCAACTCTCAACTTTCACTTCGTCTGTCATTATATATCTTCCGGAGTAGAATATCTACTGACACGTGTCCTCAATGAATAGATGGTTCTGATGAACTTCGGATCTTTGGCCTTTGAGATTTATTTCTCCTTCATTCACCCCTCTCTCCCGGAGTGATCCGTACCCAGATTTGTATATCAGATGCCACGCGTCTACTCCAATCAACGATATATATATTCTCTCCACAAATACAAATCTCCAAAGTGAATCCTTCTGGAGTGTCGGATCATATGACACCCGTTCTCTCCAAATCAACGACCCTGGTCCTCTTCGAGAATTTGACACTTTTCAACCAAGACCATATCAAAGGTCCTTTGACCTCCTCCTCGATAAATGATCAATATCTCCTTTGGAACTTCAGCGCTTTCACCCTCTTCTTTCCTCCAGAGTAATCCATACCTGGAGTTCTACATCTGGCGCCATGCGTCCACTTTCAAATCAACGACTATCGTTCGCTTCGAGACTTCGACCTTTAACGATTTCATATATTAGTTTCTCCACGCTCTACTTGTCCCAAAGCATTTTATCTTAATTTCGTGATCTGATGACATGTATCCTTTCATAGATCGACGACTCCCAGCTACTTTGTCTATTCGAGGTTTGGAGATTTCAAAATTTACTCCTTCGTTTTCTCCAGGAGTACTTTCACCCGGATTTCATGATCTTTCGCCACATACCCTCTAGATCTGATGGTCCAGATTCTCTTCGGCTCTTCGGATCTTCAGGCTTCGAGAGTTTCAGGCTCCTATGCACTTGTTTCTCCCTGAGTGATTTCACTCGAACTTCATGGATTTCAACCACGTGTCCCTCTACAACGGATGATTGCGATCTTCTTCGACCTTTGGGGCTTTGGGAGTTTTTCACACTCGTCACTTAGAAACCTTAGAAGTCACTTAGAAGTCTCTGATCTATCGACACATATCTCCTGTCAGACGACGAACATGATCTACTTCGATTGTTTGTCCTCCTCCTTGTCCACAAACTTCTGAAGTTGTGGATCTTATGCCACCTGTCGTGCTTGACGATGGACGGTCCCAAATTACTTTGGGACTTTCACAAGTCCACTCTCTTATGCACACAAAGGTTAAGTCTCGTGTGCTTACTTTCGGATCCAACGGTTACTGGTCCTTCGCGCTCAGATACAATAGATAGGGTTTGCTCCTCTCCTCTACGCTTCCCTTGTTTACTGGACATTGATCCAATGGTCCATTCTCCTCTCCAAAACCAATCTGACGGCTGCTCTTGCTCCTCCTCCTGAACTTTTGACTTCCTCTATCTTAGAGGATTTTCTAAGTATTCAAAGGCCTCAAAATTTGTTCCTCCTACGAGTTTGTCTCTTGGACCTCTTCTGCACTTCTGAAAATAAATTATCTCTTCTGAGCTTGATCTTCTTGAAGAAATCGATTTCCCACGCACTCCTTGCATTTCAGCGATCTAGTCAAACTCAGATCGAAGGTCCACAGTGATCGATGGTTCACAGTAATTGCGGGGCCCCAACATGTGTGCTCTTTATCAGAGAGCTCAACCTCTGCAATCTGGAAAGTGCTTGATCAAATCTAGTCTAATCCGGGTCATTGATCTTCCATTCCTGACAAGATCAACGATGTGGGTTGATTGCGGGCTGTGAACTAGCATGTCCGCTAATTTCACCTTCGTGCTCTATAATGATTCCCAACCATCGATTTAATCAAATGTCTGTTTTTTTATTCGTTAAATCCAGTGGGTATTTGAGTCGATCTGATGACCAAGATGGCCTCTCCTTCTGTTAAATGGCTCGCATCCATATTCGTTGTGATATTCTTAAGTCACGGGTAGTTCTGGTAACTTCACTATCATTTACCTCCTAGATCTGACGGTCAGGATGGTTCCTAGGCATCCTTAGATCTAAGGCTTAGAGTTAACTTCGAGACTTCAGGGATTTTACCTCCCTTATGAAGAATTCACTCAGTTCGCCGAACTCGCGAAGTCCGAATGACTCCAAGGGTTAACGCCCACATTCTTTCCCATATCAAATGGTCACAACAGACCATGGCTTCTTCCGAATAGATTTCATCCATTTGTCTTCCAAACAAGGGAACCTTCCCTTTCGATACTTCAGCCTCACTACTCTTCCTGAGCTTTGTTAGCTCTGAGGGGCTTAAGATCTTTGCTCTCTTTCTCTTGAACTTAACACTTGGAAGAATCCTTTCATGCACACCTTACACTCATTCCTCAACTCTAGAACTTGAGTGGTTCTCGGTCTCTGCCTGCCTCGCAGAGAGCCTATGCATACATGCACTATTTCTCTTGAGATTTAAAAGACTCCCTCCTCCAATGGACTCTGAAATACTAGGAGTGTCTAGATGCATACGTGAAACTATACCCAAGGTCAATGAACTCACAGTTCATAGATATAGCTTAAGCCACCACAGGGTGCAAGCATTTACGAATACAAACACGTCCAATCCATACTTGCTTAAATACATAATTTAAACAAGAATAAAGAGATACAGTATAACCATTAAGAAAACATACACATCCCTGGGTCCTTCATAGTATATCCCATTTCATTACATAATTACAACTTAATTTCACAGGGTATGAGAATACTTATCTATTACAAGTTGCATCCAACCAATTGACTATGGGTGTGTTCCTTTCCACCCAACCATAGGCTCAGAGGCATTCATTCTTATCACTCTGGCCACCCCCGTGCCAAGCCATGATATCACTAGGGAATTTATGCCATCTCTCAAAGAAACTCTCTCTTTCACAGCGACCCTACGAGGTTTATCAGATGCTTCCTCAACATCAAGCTCGTGTTCAGGTCCTTCAGGCTGTGTTCGCGTCACTTCCTTTGGGTTCACACATCGCCCTTACGATCTTGTGCTTTCATCCCATATATCCTCTCTTGCTATGTCTCTGTATGTATCTTACCTTCCCTCCTCTGGAAGGTTTCTAACCTATATTGTTCCTTCTATCAGAAGGAAGTTCAGGTCTTCAGGTCTCTGTGGTACTTCGAGCTAACATCCTGTAGCTAGACCATGCTTCCATTCATGGGGGTGGTTGATGATTCAGCTATTGGTCCTTTCTCCATTAACTGATTTCTTTCCTCTAGAGATATCATGGCTCGTACTTCAAGGCTTCACCCCCCAACACTTAGTTATGGGAAGTTTAACAATAATACATTTACATTTTCCACATGCCTTAGCATGGTAATCCTATTTTATGACTAATTACAAACTGGGGGAAACAAGGGTGTTACAATTCCCTCCCCCTTAAAGGAACATCTTCCTCGATGTTATTTCTCAAAAAAACCTGTCATGCCTTTCTCATTCAACTGTTTCATAAATCTTTATCCTTCTTCCTCAGGCATGTCCTTTTTCAGACCTCTAATCTTGGTCACCTTCTTTCAATAATTCTTGGACAACAAGAACGGTAATCATAGTCTTATGCAAAAACATTGCATTCAAATTTCTAGGAAAATTTCAAAATCTTAGCACAATAATTATCTGCACAATTAGTGGATTTGTATTCACATGGTTGTTTTGTTGTCCAGGCTCATTGTTTTTCTTTGACATACCCATTGGTTGCATGATCCCAATCAATAGTTTACAAGAAATATTAAGGTCTCATCTTCCTTGCGGTCACTCACCTTCCAGGCCCAAGCTCAGGCATCCCCTTCTCTACTATATAGTCCCTCGGGTGATCCATCTTGCCTTGCCAAGGTTTTCTCGCACAGTAAGAACTTTCCATCATGTGCATGATCCCAATCAATAGTTTACAAGAACTATTAAGGTATCCTCTTCCTTGCAGTCACTCACCCTCCAGGACCAGGCTCAAGCATCCCCTTCTCTGCTATACAGTCCCTCGAGTCATCCATCTTGCATTGCCAAGGTTTTCTCGCATAGAAAGAATTCCAGAGACTCTGTCGAGTCTTATAGTTGAGGTGTCCCTCAGAATTGACCTGCCAAGCCATCCCTCCGGCTTGTGTTACCTCAACACAACATATTCTAGGTGAGCATGGCTTACCATGGGGCTCTTATGGCTCAACAGTAGCCATTTTTCATGCTTTTACAGCTTGACATCCTTTCGTCTCAACTAAAGTTAGGGACGATGGTTACTCTCCTTCTCCTGGCATAGAAATAGTTAGGGATGAAGGTTACTCTCCTTCTCCCGACTCAATCATAGATAGGGACGAAGGTTACTCTCCTTCTCTCGAGTCAGTCTCTATTTCATGCGATCAAATTATACTCTTTCTCACAGTTATCCCTCAAACTCGAGAGCTCAATTTATCATCTCTGCACTCTTCGCAGATCTTTCCCTTTCACCTGTATCACAGGTATACAGAAATTCATGAGACATCATAAATTTTAAATTCAAAAATTTTCTTGTAAATATGTCACCTGCAGATTTCCAAATTCCACATTATGTTCTCATATTTGTTTCGCACAGGAACCATATTCATAATTATGGGAATTTTCTTCCCATAGCGGTTTGTCTCAACAAGCAATTGGTATTCCTTATGGGCTTACAATGCTACCATATCCAAGATCCCTTTACTTCCTGGACTTTCAACTTCAATCAGCCAAACAAATTTTTAGTTTCCCATGAACATATATGTTATTACACCTTTATAATGTCGTCAAAAACAATTTCAGAGTTTTGCATACTAACAATCAAATTAACTTTCTCAGAAAGGGAAATACTTCCATGTATTCATGACATATCAGTTCATGAATTCTTCTGAGGGTTACAATCAATCTTTACTATCAGAGGTTCACACCTCCATAATTCAGGTTCTCCTTCCTGAATCATACCCTACTTGGGTACCCAAGGCATACATCTTCCTTTCAACGTTTCATACATAACATTGAGACTGTAAAATATTTCAGAAGGGATTCTTACCCAATCCCTTCATACCTTGTGCCGCATAGGCACGAACATTTTTATATGTGTTTTGGATGTTAGCACCCCCTCTGATATTATTCTATTAGTGGTGCTCCATGGGGAATTTTAAATTCCCTTCAACAATCTTTCAATAAGAACCTTCCCATAATCATCCTCTTATTGAGGTTGTTCATTATTGGCAACTATCTTTCTCAACAGTTCCGATCTATTTATTTTTACACGTGACATACATCATAAACACATTAGTCGTCATGTAAATTAAAAATCCAAGTACCATAGCATTTAAATTAATAAAACATTTTCAGACATGTCCTATCATATATGTATGCACTTCATCACATTATCCTTAATGTTTTCATGAGTGCAATACTGACAAGTCTCAATTGTTTTCTGTAGTAATACAATCCTCATCACTATGGTGTCAAAACATTTACTTTCATCAACATACTATCTTTCTCATCCCAGATAAAAACATAATACACAACAAGAAAAGAATTGAGGGCTCTCCCATTCTTCAAATTATTTCTACATTGCTTGTGACTTATTTCTAAGGCCTCACTGTCTTTTCTCTGCTTTTACAATTTACTCCATGTTGGGATCTTCCTGCTCTTTTTCTTGAGATGCCTTGGTTAGGCCTCACCCTAACCTTTTTTGGAATACAACAACATGCTTTAATAGCAAACTTTTTTGGTTTTGTTCATAATGGATCATGAACCTGTGCATCCTGGACATTACCATTCGGTTATCAGAATGGTCAATATTCATTTATTAGTCTTCTATTGATTACATGATGTTTTTGAAAATGTAATCCAGGATTCTGGTATATATATATAAGCTTGTGGCTCACTGCTTAATTCTCAATAGTTATTAAGGTTGTGACTTTGTTTTCCTGACAGAGTCTTCACACAGTTCCTCCATAGGGAACTCCTTTAGCATGAAACTTCCTTATTGCATATCCATCACTATTTGTGATGGCCTCAACCTTGAGTTAGCTTTTTCAGTTTAGGAAATATCCCATAAGGAATATAAACATGCATCTTTGTCATGTACCCAAATTATGTATCCATACATATTATGGTTTTGTTAACTTACATCATACATGTGCATCACTTGCACGTTTAATATCATTCATACCTAACTGGTATTAATATCAAGCTTCATATTAGGAAGCTCCACAATACATTAACCCATGCACTCAAGCATTATTAAACACAGATAAATATCCATCATGATAGCTTATTGCTTGCACTTTTTCCATGTCCTTCACACACATGGACATATTAGACTTCTATACCCTTTTCCCAAGGATCTTCCAATCATCCTTATGATCATGTATACACATTTATGTATTAGTAGGTGCATCGCTTGCACCTTTTTACCCCATGCATTCACTTGATAGTTTAATTTCATCATTAGTTTCCTTCAGTTTGAGATTTCAGTCACTTACAGGACTAATATCACAGTCATATCTCATATTGATGGTGCCTTCTCTCAAGGAAATAACCAACCAGGGTCACTTTCCTCTTTATACGACAACGTCTAGCAAGAAAACCTTCTTGCCTCAATGTCCATAGGGTTTTACCCATCTCACTTTTCTCTGGTCACTAGGAGTTATATACTTCAATTTTAATATAAAAAACTAACTATAACTACCAAGGATCCTACTTGATCCAATCAGATTCCTTTAATCCCACAAAGGTATTAACCATTATATAATACACCATCATCAGTGCCTGAAGTTCCAACTTCCCATGCTTAGAAGTATTGTTACGAACACTAGGTCATACGTCCTTCGGGCTTTAGCTACTCTTGACAGAACCCTGCCACCTTCAGCTATCCACATTCAAGTCTTATTATAAATGTTAATTAGCATATCCCTACTCCGATAAGAGTAGTTATAACTTTGACAAAGTGCTAAAGAAATTATTCTGCTTAAATTCAACTAGAATTCCGAAAATCACAAGTTCAATCTGTAGTCCTTCTCCTCAAGGAGTAAATGCATATAACAATATATTTGTACGTGACTTGTACATGATCCCAAGTTGCAGGCCAAGTGTTGTAACCATGCTCTAATACCAATTTCTAACACACCCATGACGGGGTATAAAAAATTTCTCTTTTCTTAAGGGACAGATTCTCCATCCATGGTTTCTAATTTGGAAAGTCGGGGAGCCAGTCTGACCTGTTGGTCAAGGATCTCCAATTCTGGAGCCAAAGGACTCTCATAGACCTTGATGGTATCATTTAAACACAAACCCTTTCAACTTCCAGGTGCAAGTATAATGGTACTCGCGCCCTTCCCTTTTTACTCTTGCTAAATCTCTGAGTTTGGGCGCTAGCCCCTTTTATGATAAGCCCCTCCCTTGATATGAACTTGGGAGATGGACTTACATAACTACGTGATTGCGGGCATGTCCAAGGGTGGTTTAAAACAAAACTTCTTTTCGCCCCATAATTCACCCTGAGACTCCACGTGTCCTTGCTCCAAAACCTTGGTTTGGATTGTGGCCCACCCTCAACTTTTAAAGTTCATGCACATTTGGTCCCCATAATGCGACTGGACCATCAATCCCATGACCTTGATGGTGCTTCTGAATTGATGGCTCAGATCTATCCTTTCTGAATCAATGGATAAGATATAATATTTCGAAATCAATGACTATGATTTATTTCGTGATTCGGGTTTCGAGAGTTTCAACTCTCAACTTTCGCTTCCTCTGTCGGTAGCTGTCTTCCTTAGTGGAAGATCTGTTGACACCTGTCCTCAATGAATGGATGGTTCTAATGAACTCCGACTCTCCGACCTTCAGGAGTTCCTGCTCCTTCATTCACCCCTTTCTCCCAGAGTGCTCCGTACCTGGAGTTGTATATCGGACGCCATGCGTCTACTCTGATTAACGGTCTATATCCTCTCTCCACAAATACAAATCTACAGAGTGAATCCTTCTGGAGTCTCAGATCTTATGACACCTATTCTCTCCAAATCAACAGCCCTGGTCCTCTTCGAGACTTCGAAACTTTTCAACCAAGACCAGATCAACAGTCCTTCGACCTCCTCCTCAATCAACGATTGAGATCTCCTTTGGGAATTCTACACTTTCACCCTCTTCTTTCATCTGAAGTGCTCCATACCCGGAGTTCTATATCTAGCACCACGTGTCCACTTTCAAATCAACAGTTGTCGTCTGCTTCGAGACTTTGGCCTTCAACGATTTCAAATCTCAGTTTCTCCACACTCTGCTTCTCCCGGAGCCTTTTATCTGTAGTTCACGATCTGATGACATGTGTCCTCTCACATATCGACGACTCCCAGCTGCTTTGGCTATTCGGGGTTCATCGATTTCAAAATTTACTCCTTTTTTTCTCCCAGAGTACTTTCACCCAGAGTTCACGATCTTTTGCCACGTACCCTCTACATCTAACAGTCCAGATTCGCTTTGGCTCTTCGGGCTTTGGGAGTTTCAGACTCCTATGCAATTGTTTCTCTCGGATTCCTTTCACCCGAACTTCATGGATTTATGCCACATGTCCCTCTGCAACGGATGGTTACGATCTTCTTCGTTCTTCGGGGCTTCGGGAGTTTGTCATAGTCCTCACTTGGAAACCTTCGAAGTAGTTTTCCATGAAGTCTTCGATCTATCAACACGTATCTCCTGCCAGCTGAAGGACATGATCTAATTCAATTGTTTGTCCTCCTCCTTGTCCACAAACCTCTAAACTTGTGGATCTTACACCACCTGTCCTCCTTGACGATGGACTAACCAAAATTACTTCAGGACTTCGGGACATTGACAAGTCCACTCTCCTGCACACACAAGGGTTAAGTCTCGTGTGCTTACTTCCAGTTCCAACGGTTACTGGTCCTTCATGCTAAGATCCAACCACTGGGATGTGTTCCTCTCCTTTGTGTTTCCTTTGTTTACTGGACGTTGATCCAATGGTCCATGATCCTCTCCACAACTGATCTAATGGTTGTTTTCACTTCTCCTCCTGAGATTTCAACTTCCTCTAGCTTAGAGGATTTTCTAAGTATTGAAAGGCCTAAGAATTTGTTCCTCCTACGAGTTCGACTCTTGGACCTTGTCTGCACTTCTGAAAATAGATTATCTCTTTCGAGCTTGATCTTCTTGAAGATATTGATTTCCCACACACTCCTTTCGTTTAGGGGATCTTGTCAAACTCAGATCAAAGGTCCATGATGATTGGCGGTTCATGGTAATGGCGTGGCCCCAACATGCGTGCTCTTTATCAGAGAGCTGAACCTCTGCAATCTGGAAAGTGCTTGCTCAACTCTAGTCTAATACTAGTCGTTGATCTTCCATTCCCAATGAGATCAACGATGTGGTTTGATTGCAGGTTGTGAACTAGCATGTCTGCTAATTTCACCTTCATGCCCTTCAATGAATCCCAACCATCGATTTAATCAAACGAATGGTGTTTGATTAGTTAACTCCAATGGGTATTAGAGTCAATCTGACGACCGAGATGGCCTCTCCTTCCGTTAAACAGCTCGTATCCATCTCCATTGTCAGATTCTTAAGTCATGGGTAGTTCTGGTAACTTGAATATCGTTTATCTCCTAGATCTGACGATTGGGATGGTTCTCGGGAATCCTCATATCTAAGGCTCAAAGTTAACTTCGAGACTTCGGGGATTTTACCTCCCTTACAACGAACTCGATCAATTCGCCAAACTCGTGAAGTCTGAATGACTCCAAGGGTTAACTCCCATGCTCTTTCCCATATCCAACGGTCACAACAGACCGTGGCTTCTTCCAAACAAATTTCATTCGTTCATCTTCCAAACAAGGGAACCTTCCCTTTCGATACTTCAGCCACACTACTCTTCCCAAGATTTGTTATCTCTGAGGGGCTTAAAAGATTTGCGCTCTTTCTCTTGAACTTAATGCTTGGAATAATCCTTTCACACACCCCTTACACTCATTCCTCAACTCTAGAACTTGAGTGGTTCTTGGTCTCTTCCTGCCTCGCAGAGAGCGTGTGCATATGTGCACTATCTCTCCTGATATTTAACATACTCCCTCCTCCAAGGGACTCAGAAAGACTAGGAGTGTTCACATGTGTACGTGAAACTATGCCCAAGGTAGACGAACTCACAGTTCATAGATCTAGCTTAAGCCACCACAGGGTGCAAGAATTTATGAATACAAACACGTCCAATCCATACTTGCTTAAATACACAATTTAAACATGAATAAAGAGATACAGTATAACCATTAAGCAAACATACACATCCCTGGGTCCTTCATAGTATATCCCATTTCATTACATAATTACATCTTAATTTCATAGGGTATGAGAATACTTATCTATTACAAGTTGCATCCAACAAACTGACTGTGGGTGTGCGCCTTTCCACTCAACCATAGGCTCAGAGGCATTCATTCTTAGCACTCTGGCCACCCCCGTGCCAATCCATGATATCACTATGGAATTTACGCCATCTCTCCTAGAAACTCTCTCCGTCACAATGACCCTACGAGGTTTATCAGATTCTTCCTCAACATCAAACTCATGTTCGGGTCCTTCGGGCTGTGTTCTCGTCACTTCCTTTGGGTTCGCACATCTCCCTTATGAGCTCGTAATTTCATCCCGTATATCCTCTCTTGTTGTGTCTCTGTATGTATCTTACCTTCTCTCCTATGGAAGGTTTCTGACTTGTCTTGTTGCTTTTGTCAAAAGGAATCTCAAGTCTGCAGGTTTCTATGGTACTACAAGTTGACATCCTGTAGCTATACCATGCTTCCATTCATGGGGATGGTTGATGATTCAACTACTAGTCCTTTCTCCATTAACTCATTTATTTCCTCTAGAGATATCATGGCTCATACTTCAAGGCTTCACCCCCCAACAGTTAGTTATGGGCAGTTTAACAATAATACATTTACATTCTCCACATGCCTTAGCATGGTAATCCTATTTTATGATTAATTACAAGCTGGGGGAAAGAGGGGTGTTACAGACATGCCAGCTCAGATTCATGTCAGCGAAGATGTTTCTGACACACATGACATCAAGCAAATATGAAGCCCTATAGAAAGTTGGTGTCTCTCCTTCCTTTGGCGTCTGAGCCTATTGTATGCAGATTCTCAGTTGTTTAGAAATTATCGCTCCTGATTTGAAACTACTCCCAGAGATCGCCACTATGTAAGCCAATGGAATCCACACCTCTAAAAATATGGAGAAGTCCTTCTCTCCATACAATCGACAAATGAGAGCCATCAAATAGATGTATGGCTCCCTTAAATTGGTCATCCCGTACCATCGAGTGCTCTGGTTGGTGTAATTCTTTTCCTCCATCCACCATGAGGCCATCACTCGGCTGGTGTCGTGGCGCTCATAGAACTTCACGACAAAATATATGTTTAGACTCTCCTCAGGATCTCTAAGCTTATAGTATTTCTGAACTTCCACCGGTAAGAACACTCCTAAACACCCACCATTTTGATCGTTGATCAAACATTTTTGTGTGTCTTTGTGTTCATGAGCCACTTCAGGACTTCAATATAGGGAAAAACATGGGTTATGCTCGCCACCATATGCGGGTACGATCGTTGGATGTTTGGGAACACTTCATCGTCGAGCGTTGATATTGTTAAAGAGTTCTCCCCATTTTGGGAGCGCCATCTTGGACCTTGTGCTTGCCTCTGTATCTCCAAAGGTTGGAGGTTGGATGAAAACCTTCTTCGTTGTTGTCTTAATGACAGGTTCTGGCCTCAGAGTGTATTCTAATTTTTTTCCAGCCCCTGGAGAGGAGACTTCACCTACCTCTGGTTATTTTAGCTTCGGTGCCCTCGACGATCGTCTGATGGTTGGATTTCTTGGCAGCATTGTTCCTGTAACTAAAATAAACCTTCAAAGACCGCGTAAAGAACAAAACCGGATAGAAAACATATAATTTTCAGCCATGTAAAATTTACATACTTGGATACATACCTGTGAAGCTCGATAAAACCTAGTTATTTTGATACTCACTAGATCTCTGCAGCCTTCGAATTACTCGTCTTGCTTCTTTAGATGCTTTGATTTTCCTTGTACGCAGAATGATTTTGTTTACAACGGCTCAAGAGAATTTAATCCAGGGAAGAACTTACCATGTCGCATCAACCATTCAATTCGGGTGATGAGTGAAATTTAAACAAATCTGTCGCTAAATATTTACAACTTAAATTCATCGTGGGTTGACAGGGGAGGCGCAGGGGTGATGTGGTCTATCGGTGATTTTAATCGATTGTTTTGATTGGCGCACGAGGTAGCAACTAATGTGTGATTTGGGATTATTTATCCCCTTAAATGCTCAAAATCTGATCGTATCTAACGTTAAAACGTCCCATTGTGTCGCTCTCTCAGTGGGTGGATTGGGGATTAGGGATGCGCTATGAACGTTTTCGTCGATGTCCTTTTGCAGAAAAGCTCTAAAACTGATCAATCTTACCGTACAATGTTTCCGTGGAAAAGTTGACTCGGAGGTGTGACACGGACTTAGGGAACCAAGAATGACCCGGGGTAAAACTAGACCGTAAGGTCCTCCAATCTGGGAAAGACACGTGGCGTTGAAGACTAGTGACCTTAGTCACATTTATTAATCCGAGTCGGGACTTTCCTTAATTTATTTGTTCTAAAACAAACCTTAGGTTACCGATGCCGAAAAAGTGTCCAGGATCAGCGATCGGCGATAAACCTATCAAGTGCTTTTCTTCGGATTAACTTCCTCAAAAAAGTCCCGATGTCGAAAATGTATCGGGGATCGGCGATCGAGAATATATTTTAGTGCAGTCAAAATGTTTTTTGTGATACTTTTATTCTTTCTCTGATTCCGATAAGCGCGTCAGGCATCAACTATCAAAGATATCTTTTATTTCTTTCTTAACATCTACACCCCTCATCTTTTACCGTAGTTGAAGGGGAATCAGATATCAATGATATATTTATGCAAGACTTTGATGCAAACAAAATCTTCCTTTTGTCGATGCCGATGGAGATTGATGCCCAGTGACTGAGGTTTCTTGAGTGGTTATTTTCCTTCCTTGAATTCCTTCCTATGTTGAATCTGAGTGTGTCGTGTGAAGTGTTTTGGATGTTGATTCTTTATTCAAGGGTTAAGGCCTTTTAATTCATGGGGTTTCATAAGTTCAAACAAACCTGAATAGTTGATGAGAGTCATGCTAATAATCAAATAAAAAACATTTCTCAAAATGAATTCGAATCAGACAGTGCAAAGATCAAGTGGTACCCAAAAAGTAAAAAATTGACATAGGATTTTTTTAGGGTGTGTTGAGTGTTCAACAAATGGTGACTTACTGGGCGAAAGAAAAATCTTTGTTCCTAGCTCGAGCTCAGCTAATGAAAAATTTGGTTAAGAACTTAACTAGTTTTTTATCAGAGCCTCTTTTATCCTTGCATTAGAAAATCCCTGGTTGGTGCATTTGGGCTTGCCTGTGGGGTTTTCAACCTTTATTCCACCTTCGTTTCCTTTAACCCTGACTCACGCCCCTTTTGAAAAGAGTATAGTAAAGAATTCACTGGCACTAAGCCTTTTAGTTACCCTTATTCACTTGCTACGGTGTTGCTTCACTACCAGCGAGCGTCGATAGCCCCGGCGGAGTCACCCAATGTCACAGACCTGTCCATAGCTCCGGTGGAGTCACCCTGACGTCACAGACCTTGCTCTGCTTCTAGTGAGTGTCCATAGCCCCGACGGAGTCACCCCGACATCACAGGCCTTGCTCCGCTGCCAGCGAGTGTCCATAGCCTTGGTGGAGTCACCCTGATGTCACAGACCTTGCTCTGTTGCCAACGAGCATCCATAGCCCCGGCAGAGTTATCTGCATACCCTCTCCTACTGTGCGCTTATTTGATATAGTTGATTTTATTTCAGCATAATTCCCTGAGTGAGTGGGAGAGGAGGACGTCTGTTATTTTCACAATGAGATGGTTAAGGTGAAAATTTGCTAGCTCTTTCTCTGAGGTATATGTAGTCCTTTCTAGCTTACCATATTTCCCTTAAGGTTTTATCAGACCACGAGGCAGACACTTCATCACTTTTACAAGGTTGTTCGTCTATGTCGGTTTGATAGAGAACCTCTTAAAACAATAGCAGGCCCTCTAGCGCTTCTTGTGTTGTATGTGAGGGATGAGTCATGAACAGAGTTCGTTATATCGCATGAATTTAAGGTCAACCATTGTCTTGCTAGACACAATATTCAAAATCACAGAAGTAAAATAGCATAAGACAAAAAAAAAATGCATTTTGCAATCGACCTAAAACAAATATCGTGAAACCATAAACACATTTATTTATTTTAATGGGAATATTGTTTTAGGGCTTGGCCATTCACCGAGAGGGCGTCAGGTTCCCCCCTGAGATTCTCCAGTTGATACATGCCTACCCCGATCTTCTCGGCCATATGGAAAGGTCCGAGCCATAGATTCTGAAACTTAGAATGTTTTCCTTTATGTTCATTCGCTCTGTCCCATTTTAGGACTAAGTCTCCCACTTCAAAATTCTCCTCTTTAGACTTATGCATATCAAACCACCTTTTAACTATCTATTGATGGGATATGAGTTTTGATTTTTATTTCTCCATTTCTTCTTCCATCATGAGGAGGATATCAATTCTTTGTTGTATGACTAATGAGGGTTGTCCTCTCTAATCTTGAGCAAGTTGAAGAGATGGAAGATACAACCCGTTCGAGAGTTTGGCTTCTTTTCTATACACTAGAAAGTACGGGGAATCCCCTATGGCTTCCTTAGGTGTAACTCTATCGGTCCATAAAGCATTATGAATTGAACTATGCCAATTCCTCTAGTTGTCTGCAACTGTTTTCTTCAATATCATCACTAGGTTCTTATTAGATGATTATGCCACTTCGTTCCCCTGTGGATAGTAGTTTGTAGAGTATCTGATTATGATTCCTTTATCTAGGGAAAAATATGTTAATAAGGTGGAAGAAAAGTAAGATGCGTTATCAAAAACAAGGATGGAAGGTGTTGAAACAGAGCTTAAATTTTACTTTAAGAACAAAATTTTGGTATCCAAGAGTCTTTGCATTATTAAAATCTTTATAAAATAAATCTTTTCATACCTAATAAATTTGAAATACACTTGGATTTTATTCTTGGAAAAAGAATGGTTGAGAATTAAATTAATGTATGCTCCAAATACTTTCTCGAAAAAATATTCTAAATGAACCGCAATGATAGAACTCAAGATTTTTTAAACCATATCGGGATATCCGAGTTCGCTATTTGATAATAACAAATTTCAATGCATATTAAATCCCGATCTCCCAACCTCCGATTTCCCGATACGCTAATACATGATTAATCCATCTTTTACTTAGCTATCGTTTTAAAATGAGTTTCAACCTTGAACTAATCATATCGGGAAATCGCGTTTCGCGGTTTTGAACGAACAAGTAAACTTAACATCGTTTTCTCCGATTTCCTGATCCCCGATCATATTCGATTCTTAATGAAGGTTTGACAATAAGCTAATTACTGCTAAGCATGATTAAGAGTAGTTAATTATATCAGGAAATCGCCATTCGCGATTCCGCGAATAGAAATTTTCACATCATCAGAAATCCCGATCTCCCGATCCCCGATTTCCCGATTTCCGAAGCTCTTGATTAATAAAACTCTGAGAAGATAATCTAGATTTATTAAAATAATGAAATGATTAACTTAATTAATATATCGCAGTTTCGGCGATCGGGGTTTTACGATGACTCATTTTCTTGACATCGAAAGTTCTGAAACCCCGATGAAAACATTTTCAAACTTTAAATAAAGGACATGT
>ML788146.1:798885-814326 GCA_009831015.1 Picea engelmannii | reverse complement strand
TATATATATTTATGAAAACTATACTAAATTCTCGGCAGAGTTGTCGTCTCAGGCCGCATGGTATAAAAAATGACGGATTGCTGAAGCTTTGAGAGACTGGTTCAAGCTGGGAACAGCTGAATTCATGTGCTTTTTTATTTGGGTTTTCGTGTTTTTATTTGGTTGCGGGATCAATTGATAATCGTGTGTTTATCACAGAGAAAGAGATCAATGCGCTGTAGAAGGATATCAGTGGAAGGCGAAGCGGAAGAAATCCCGGACTCGCCCAGGCCGAGATCCCGGCAGAGACATGGAGAAATCCCGGACTCACCTAGGCCGAGGTCCCGGCATAGTCATGGAAAGAGGTCGAATCCGTTTTCCACCAGAGGGCTTGACAAGTTCCAGAACGTCTATGCTGAGCTCTCTTCCAGAAGAGAATATATTGCCAAGAAGATTGGTGTGCCGGAGGACACTGTGAGATTCGCATATTCGAAGAAGGGATGGATTCCAGTTGTGGTGAGAGACGGAGAGCGAATCGCGAAGAAAAACAGTGGCCAGGGTACCGCTGGAGTTTCGATCCTGGGACCTGCGGAGAATAATAATGGCGAGATGGGCGGGGAATTGACGAGAAAAGCTGAAGGGAATCGTATTAATGGCGAGTCTGAGAGTATTTCGATTTCTATGTTGGATGAGAGGAGCCATTGCCTGGTCATGCCGTGGTCTCTGATTTTGAAGACCACGGCCTTCGGGATTTTGGGTTTGAGTGCGATCTCGGTGAGAAGATCCGCCATCCCCGCGGTCGCGGCCATGGCGGTTGGTGGTGTATTGTGCATGAAGAAGTTTATTTTGAGCGGGTTTTTATACAATTCACTGTTTTTCAGAAACCCTGTAAACCCTAAGACCAGTCAGAATGGAGGCGGCGTTGAAGCAACTGCAGAGAAGAAAGATATCGACAAGCTCAGCAGAATAACCCCAAGACCGGGCCTTACTGTGAATGTAACTGCACCCAACGGCACTTTGAGAGCTTATGTTCAGCCAATAGAGTTCTTGGCTTCGGCTTCTCTGAGGACTGTAAAGCATCAAGAAGCCGATGATAAACACAAGCGTCACCATCATAATAAATCCAGAGCTAAAACATTCAGAGTTGTGTCCATGGAGAATCGGCCCACCAGACCTGCCGGACCACATGGATCAGATAGTTTTTACAGGAGGACCAGGCCGGCCATGGCTTACGATGGCAGTGCGGGTGCAGCTTCTATGATCATCACGCTGTTCTGTCTGGTCTTCTACGGCCGGCTCTGTGCAATCTTCTTTACATGTGCATGGTGGTATCTCCTCCCAATGTTCGGCCACCATTCAGAGAAAGGATGAATAGGAATAACAATAATATGTACAGGAATTCAGCGATTTTGATTTTGTTCAGATGTTACGAACAAATTTTTAAATGTATTGGGCGGAATTCAACAATCACGAGGAATAAAATTAACAAGTTTTTTCAGTATAGTGTATGTGGCGGAATTCAACCATTTTGAATTTGAATTTGTTTTTGAGTGTATTTTATTGGAGTATTCTAACTAAGAAGTAATTTTAAGTAATTTTCTTTTTAGAGTGTTATTTCTGGCAGGTTTTTTTTTTAGCTGTGTGGTTTTAAATTTTTGGTCAATTCAGAATTTTAATTGATTTTCTGAGTTTTTAGGTTGATTTAAAATGGGAAAAAACTCCTAAAGTAGGGTTTTGAAAATACATGAAATTTTGATCACTAAACTCAGAAAATCAATTAAATTTTTCTGGAGTGTTTTTTCTGACAGTTTTTTTTAGCTGTGTGGTTTTAAATTTTTGGCCAATTCAGAATTTTAATTGATTTTTTGAGTTTCTGGGTTGATTTAAAATGGGACAAAACCCCTAGAGTAGGGTTTTGAAAATACATGAAACTCAAAAAAACAATTAAATTTTTCTGGAGTGTTTTTTATGACAGGTTTTTTAGCTGTGTGGTTTTAAATTTTTTGCCAATTCAGAATTTTAATTGATTTTCTGAGTTTCTGGGTTGATTTAAAATGGGACAAAACCCCTAAAGTAGGGTTTTGAAAATACATGAAACTTTGATCAGAAAACTCAGAAAATCAATTAAATTTTTTTTGAGTGGTTTTTTTGACAGATTTTTTAGCTGTATGGTTTTAAATTTTTTGCCAATTCAAAATTTTAATTGATTTTTTGAGTTTTTTGATTGATTTAAAATAGAACAAAACCCCTAAAATAGAATTTTGAAAATACATGAAACTTTGATCACAAAACTCAAATTATTTCTGAAAATGTAACAGAATTCAGGCTCATTTTTTATTTTTTTTAAACTAAAAAGCTGATCTGTTTTCTCCTATTTTATTTTCAACCATTTTGATTCTATTTTATTTAACCCAATTCAACCATTTTGATTGAATCATGAATAATACCATTTGATTTTTTGTTTTGATGAATTAGGTGGAATAACGTTTCATTTTGTTTCAATGAATTAATAGGAATAAAACTAGCACAGTCACATAATTGTGACTGATTAATATCGAAAGGCATATTTATTTGTTAAGAACGCAATCGAGTTGTCGTGAAGAACACAGTGGAGTCGTCGTTGAAGAACACAGTTGAGTCGTCGTTGAGCTATCGTGAAGATGCAGCTAAAAAGGAGGGACGTGTGAGGAAATTCGTGGTTAATAATCCAAACTTGGTAATGTTAACCGTTAATCATTTAAACGTGGCAATCATATAGTGCTATAGTAATTTCTTAATATGATTAGGTAAATGTTAAAAAGTAAACAGGTTAACGGATGCATTCAAAAACACAAGAAGATTATGAAGAGTAAATCACATTCATTGATTTGGGAGGACGATTAAGAATATTCCAGCGTCTTTAATTGTTAGTCATTAGATTAGAATTTTAGATTAAAAGATGATTAATTGTGCCCATTACCAATAAGTATACGATTTTCTACGTAATAAGCAAATTTTGAGTATATTGTCACCCAATTTGAATCACCCAATTTTGACCAAACTTATTGAGAATATTAAAATTTCTATGATGATGGTGGGATAAGGGCCAAATCCGATGAGAAATTGACAAAATAAAAAATGTTTTTTTAGATTACCGATGATGCGCAGACTTTTAAAATCGCCATTGCCAAGGAGTCAGGAACTATTGACAAGTCCAATTTTCAACGTGAAACTACTATTCAGAACTAGATTTCAGTGTGAAAAGGCCAAAAAAAAGGGCCGAAAAATGGTACACAACTGTTATGCGTTTATTAAAAGTTTGCTTTTGGGAAGCTGCACACATGACGCAGCGGTAGGTTACTGGTTGAACCCTTTTTATGTTTTAGGGCGCAAATTAGCAATGATTAGATCTTTTGCTAATTGGTTTTATGGATAAATGTTATGGTTCTCTTTAACTTAGTCTAAACCTTCTATCTTTTGGTTTTTGTTTTTATTTTTTTTTATTTTTTCTAATTGATTTTGAGAATAAACATTTAACCAATACAGTTATCTTATGATTTTCAAATTTTAATCAATTATGAAATCGTACAATCAACTATTATTTTTTTCTAATAGAAAAATTATCTCATTTATATTAAGTAAATATAAAAGTTTTACATCTCTGTTTATATAGGGATTCTCTCCATCTAAAACCCCACTATACTATCCTTTTCTCACGAATACAAGTGTTACTTTCCATACACAAGGAAAGTAACAATCAAAATACAAAGAAGTAAAACTAATGACCCACAGCTTGGCCCATTACAAAATACAAAATGATGATATTTCCCTCTACTATCAGTCTGAGAAAAAAAAACAAAAGGATATTACTGAAAAGCTGACAAAGCTCAATCCAAAAACAGAGCTCACACATCCCCACCAAGCACCTAAGGTTAAAAAGAAAAGACAAGTGACTAGTAAATGCTTATAAAATGTTTCATCCTCTCTCTGTTGTTTTCCCAAGAGTAATAATGGATGCCTCCTTCCGGCTCCTTTGATGCTTGTTTGGATAAGTAATCAGCTTCTGAGTTAAATTCTCTATGGATATGGTCATAGCAAATATATTCAAAGTCTTTTACCATCTCCTTGATCCTTGATTTCCAACCTTCAATCGCACAAACTTTGAGACTACCTTTGTTTTTCAACCAAGCAATCACCACATTAGAATCCCCCACTAAATGTAATCTACTGATGGAAAGATGTAAAGCCAATCTTATCACTGCCCAAGCCCCAAGTAATTTAGCTTTAGTATTAGTGCCTTGACCCTCATTAAAGGTCCATCTAAAACATGAGTGATCTGGCAGTTTTAAGACACCGCCCGCTCCACAGAAATCCCCACTCTGATGCACTGCCCCATCAAAATATGCAATGGTCGTGTTATTTTGTATATTTAAGAACATACTTATTGGTGGTTTGTCTTTTTTAACTCCCTCGATGTTACTAATTTGAGAAAATGTTTTGTGGTAAACTTTTTGGACTTTGGGCTTGTTGCCCTCAAAGATAGCTTGATTCCTCTCCAGCCAAATATTCCAACACACCTGGGCTGCCAAGACAGTAGGTACATATTTATTTCCAATCCATTCCTGTATGCACTTCTCCAGGCTAGTGCCTGTCCAATTCTGTTTATAACCTCCTGCTGAAATAGTCTTTTTCCATACTGCTTTGGAGAAAGAACAATGGATGAAAAGATGATCTATAGATTTCGATTCTGTTTTACACAAGTAGCAAATGCCCCGTCCTTCTCTTCCTCTGGATTGAAGGGTATCCCAAGTTAATATTTTCCCTTTAATGGCCAACCAAATAAAAAGTTTGATTTTTAGTTGCAGATTCCAATGCCAGATAGACTTTTCCCATCCACCTATTAAACTCAGATTCTCTGTTGATAATATAGCCCTGTAGAAATTTTTGACACTTGGAATCCCTGATCTATTCCCCTCCGTCCACATTAAAGAATCCTCCCTATCTTGGAGGAAAATCCCCGAATCTATTAAGGCCAATCTGTATATGTCCCATTCACTAGCTAAAATACCAGATAAACCAAGTTCATGACTATTTAACCACAGAGCAGATAAGTACGATCTGTCAACATTTCTCAAAGCCCGAGACAAAGAAAAAATATAACTTTCGTGGAGGGCTAAAATTAAATTCTCAGATAGTAGAGATTTTTCTCCCATATCAAGTATCATATCTCTCCCTACCTCGATAAGATGTCCCTTAACAGGATTCCACGATAGCCACTGTAAGATGAAGTGGACATATTTTAGGAGGCCTCTCCAAATGCAAGAGGACGACCGAACACGAAAAGTTAAAGATCTATACTAGTTTGTCACTGTCGAATGGGGTAAGTCCTTATCTTTTATTACCTTATGCCAGATACTAGAGCAAGATAAAACTCTCCACAAGGAATCTTCTGTATCAGCCAATGCTAATCCTTGGTATGAAGAGTACCGATCTTTATGAATACCCCCAGATATTTGAAGCCGATAGCCAAATCAGAGAAATTATAAGGATATAAAGATTTAAAAGGATCTAACTCCAGTTCCGATAGGCCTTCATAATGAAAGGTTGATTTTATAATATTGATTTGCAAACTTGATACTGAACAAAACAACTTTAGAACCTTGTCAATCTCCCACCATTCCTGAAAAGTAGCCCTTGACATTATGATAATGTCATCCACAAATAAAATTAGAAGAATCTTTATTGTTCTAGAGACCTGAATACTTGACAGTTTCCCTTCCCATTGACTCTCTTTAAGTAGTATACTTAGAGACTACATAACCAAAATAAAGAGTAAAGGAGACAAGGGACAACCTTGTCTCAGCCCTCTTCTGCCTTTAAAAAACCCAGTAGCCTCATCATTTATTAATATGGCAAAAGTAGATGAGTCCACACAACTCATAATCCAATTAGACAGTTTTGTGCCAAAACCCACTTGTATAAGGATCATCCTCAGTAAGTCCCAACTGACATAGTCATAGGCTTTTTGAAGATCCAATTTTAATACTAGAGCTTTAATTTCTTGTTTCTTATGCTATGCAAACATTCCTGTACAATCCCTATCGCATCCTGAATATGACGACCCTTTAGAAACCCGAGTTGTTCCTCCAAAATCAAATTGGATAGGAAGGGTTTGATCCTATTTTCTATGATCTTGGAAATTATTTTATAGCACAAATTGCATAATGAGATCGGCCTATAATCCCCAAAGCAATGTGGCTTATTAACTTTGGGGATTAAGGCAAGGAAAGTCGAGTTCAAGCCCCCACAGATCTTACCCTTTTGCCTCATCTCTTCTACCATATCCAGTAAATCTCCACCTACTAGATCAAAAAAGTGAACAAAGAATTCCACCGTCCAATCATCCGGGCCAGGACTCTTATCAACCTTAAAATTCTTTAATACCTTCCTTATTTCCTCCAGAACTACCGGTCTAAAAAGATTCTTTGCTTCTATTTCAGTCATCAATTTTGGAAAGATCACAGCCACCCTTACTTGATCCAATATAGAAATATCATTTGATTCCTTAAAGAAATTTTTGAAATAAGTCTTTGCAGCATCCATTATATTCTTTTCACCCATCTGTAGTTGACCCGTCTCATCAACAATCCCCCAGATAAATTTTCTGTTTCTCCCAAAATTGGCAAAGTTGTGAACAAAATTTGTGTTATGATCCTCACTTTTGATCCAAATGGCTCGGCTTCTTTGTCGCCAAGTCTCCTCTTTTTCTTTTAAAATATCATTTCTTAACTCTTCCTTTTCTTTTAATTCTATCTCCTTTTCCTTTGTCATCCTATCATCCGTCGCTTCTATTAGCAAATCTGTGATTTCCTGTTCCAGTTCTATAAGACAGATATTTGAAAATTCCTGTCTATGTTTTTTCCACTGTTTAGTCAGATCCTTTAAGTCTTTAAGTTTCCAAAGTAGTCTATTTTGACAGTCCAGTTCCTCAAAATATTTTTGTTTTTTCCACAAATCCTGCACCAACAATTCATAATCTTGGATCTGTAGCCAATATGGGTTCAGTTTGAAAGGACAAGATTTAAAAGTAGGAGGCATCTCTAGCTGAAGCACAATCGGAGCATGATCCAATATGTATGGGTACTCAACCAAGGTTTTGTATAAACCGATCCCCGACAATAAATCCTCCGCTATAAGAAATCTATCCAATCGCTTGGATATCAAAGCTACCCCAGAACGCCCATTTCTCCAAGTCGAAACCAATTTGTCCGGGGATAGATCAATGAGATGATTCGTTTGAAAGAAAGACTTATAAAAACCAGTTGAGTGTGCTGACAGATTGGTTCCTCCCCAAACTTCTTCTGTTGATAGTGTCACATTAAGGTCTCCCACTAAAATGAGATTATTATTTGATAGAATACCCACGTCTACTAACTTGTTCTAGAACTACCTTTGTTCTGTACATGGTTCATATACGTTTAGAATAGATAAAGGTCGTTTTCTTGCTAATAAGAAACCTGTCAGAAGTATTCCACCACAGGTTAGATAGGCAGTTAATTCAAAAACTATAGGATTCCATGCCACCAATAAGCCACTTGACGTTCTAACAGAGTTGACAGCACAACAAAACCAGTAGGGTCGAATCAGACTAAAAAACAATCTTTCTTTCTTCGATTGAACCAGAGTTTATTGAAAACACACTAAATCCAGGCGAATTTTATCCAACACTCTCCTAACAGAGGCCAATTTTTGGGTGCCTCCAGTCCCACGAAGATTAAGAGAGAGACAGATCATTAAATAGCCCTAGCCAGGGCTTTCACTGCTCTAAGTGCCCCCCCTTCCGAGGAAGAATTATTAAGTGAAACATGAATAGGAAAAGAAACAATTTTCTTCCTCGCACTTCTGGTTTTGATAGGCGATATCTCAAAGCCTAGACCACGAGACCAAGTAAAATCCTTTCCTTCTCGGCAAATTTGAGAAGTAGAAGTACCAGTTCCACCCTCCCTCTTAGGCAAAGTAATAGTGGACTTCCCCATATAAATGGGAAAATTAATAGAAGAATCCTTATCCCGAATAAAAGGTAAGTAGGATTCCAAAACATCAGACAAAGAAGTCTCTTCTACTTCCGGTTCATCGTAACCCGGGAGCACTTACGAAGCCTCCGACGAGGGTGGTAAAGAATCAGATAAGGAAATATTGGAAGACAGAATCATGGGCTCTAAGGGAGAAGTCTGTACTGTGAAACCAACACTATCAGGGTTAATTGGAGCAGAGGCCAGTAGGGTATTGGAAGACTCAACCGCAATTTGTTGAACCCTGTTCCTAGAGTCCTTTGGAGGAGAACTAGAAATGGTTAGGTCTACCCCACCCATCCCCAGTAAAACAGGCGTACAAAGCGTAGAGGATAAGAGCCAATTGAAAGAGCTTAAAGCTTCATGTTCCATAAAAGACAAGGAGTGGAAAAGCAATGGATAGTGATGGAATAACTTACCCAACAAAGACTGACTCAAATGAGTGTCAACTCCCTCCGGTGTTGGCGGAATAGGTTTAGTACCATAGAACCCAGTTTCCATTGAGTTATCCTAGGTAACATAATCCAGAAATGATTCCTCCAGTTCTAGTTCCACATCCACTTGACCTTTATAGTCTCATCGTAAGTGCATAGTGCTTCGACAAATGCTACATAGAAAAGGCACTCCCATGTAGTCAAGACTTTGAATTAGACGTCTTCCTCGCCATTCGATTTCTAAGTTTATCTTGAACTCGCAGCCAAGGCACCAGTATCAATGTCTATGAAAACCCCTAGGGAATTTCCAATGGCCTGGAGAGCTCCTTCGTTCCAAAAATTCCATGGAAGTCCTGGCAGTAAAACCCAAAAATGTCGCCTGGTGAAATAATTTGATTCTGGATTAAAAGCCACATGCCATCTTTTGATCATAAGACTACTCCCGCCATTCAACCATTTCTTGGACAACAAAAGTGCGACGTCTTCGGGTGACCTGCAAAGGAATCCCAACCATCCTTTTGTAAGTTGATAAGTTTCGGGCAAATAACCAAGTAATGGCTTCCAAGCCTTTTCCAACCAGACCGAGAGCATGTCCTTCTGAAGTTCACCATAGGTAAAACGGCCCACCAAACCACATAGAGCTATGTGGCAAGTATCCTCTAAACCAATGTCGGAGCCGAGCACCATCTTCCTAAGAACCTTATTAGACTTCCACTGTTTCCTAAAATGTGGTGAAAATGTCTGTGTCTTAACAACCTTCCTACCTATACCAGTATGACCTTCCAATCTGTCCTCTAAACCACTAAATACATTAGAATATGGTCTTAGTGCTTCTGATACCGCCTTAGTGAGATGTGAAAGCCCAACTTGGTTAGTAGTTTTCGAAACTGCTCCCGATAGTATGGAATCCATTCAGGGAGGTTGAACTGTGGATAAGTTCTCCTTTGAGGCCAAACTAGATGAAGATCTACCTTGTTTCCGAAGGTACTCCACCGATGTATTAAGTCCGACCTCCTGCCAGAATAGTTCGTCATCCTTACCCATTAAAGTCCTTATCTCCTCATTTAATAAACTATGATTTGGTTGTTCCATGGAGGTCCACCTATCTGCCACTAACCAAAGCCCAAGGTAATGTGGCTCTACAAACCCCAAAATGAGTAAATAGACACAGTATATACATGAACCTCGTTAATGAAGGAGTAATCCGCCCGTAAGCCACATAAAAGCTAGAACAAAAACCGAGGAGTTAAAGCTGCCTCAAGGAAAGCACAGATGCCTAGAAGGGAAAAGACCCTTGGAACATGATAGAACTGAACAAAGCTGACAAGAAATAACTGGTAACATAGGAAAAACGAAGTGAGTAGGGTAAGACTTAATAAATAACTCTTCAGGCTAAATGCCCGCATTAATTCCAGAAAAGACTACCAAATAGCCTTCTCTAGTACCCCCTAACACCTGGTCTCACCAGCTAAAAGCTCTATAAGCTCAAGGAGAAAGCTATAAAGGACCAATAAACACAACTATGACCACTCCCTTCCATGCCATCAACCACCACCCTATACTTGTCCCAAACTAAACACCCAAAACCAGGAGAAACACTACCAGTGGAAGTTCCCCAACCCACCTCACACTTACCACATCCATATGGTGGTAAGTAAAACCATATGGACTTACAATCAACTATTAATTATTCACATTACCAACCACTTGTCTCATTTCTTTCCGGGAAAAAAATAGTTGATTTTTTTCCAATTTTAATAGACACAATTCTTATGTTTTACTGTGTTTAAAAAAAATTTGACTTTTTAAAAAGTTTAAGTTTCTCTTTTGCATTGATAGAATAGTTAATATAGCAGAGTCTTATTGCATCACTCTATGGAAAATATTTTGTCATATACATAGTAAAAAAAAAATTACATTAAATAAATGGAATGAATAACAAAGTTACTCACTAATTGGTTTTTTGAAAAGTTAAACAATTTATAGAATAATAATAATTTACACATAAATTACAACACAGAATAAAAACTTTTTATTTTTTATTAATAAATATTAATAATTATTAACTACAACACAGAGTAAAAACTTTTTATTCTTTATTAATAAATATTAATAATTATTAACTACAACACAGAATAAAAGCTTTTTATTCTTTATTAATAAATAGTAATAATTATTAACTAGAAAATCTAATCTACCTTTGTTTATAACAGACATAATAAATTGTCAGCAATGAAAAGAGGGCAGGTGCCAACGAGCGCAGTTCATGGGCGAACCATAACCATCGGAGTACAGTATCAGTTGTATGACATCGCAAATTGTTCACTATCACACTGAACCTGCATCTTGGCAGTTTGAAAAGGTGAAGATTTTGTTGCAAAGTGAAGTGCAGATATAATGTAATTATTGCAGGTTGCGAGAAGTTCACACTGAACTGAACACTAGGGTGCAAACTTTAGTGATTCTCGCAGGCTACATAAAAGTGCAGCACGAGAAGGTTTGTAATCAAGCAAATTTTAGAAAAATGACAGAACTTTTGAGGGAACTTCTGGATCCAGGGAGTCTGTAAGGATCTCCTCAAGACTCAGAGATTGATTGGGAATGAAAAATGGTAGGTCAAGAGAAAATGGCCAAGAAAAAACCACCAAAATGGATTGTATCCCCAGTGGAGTTGCCAATTTTGTTACTGGATAAATTGGTAGCTACAGACACTAACAGATCTCCCTAGATCCACCTGGATCTA
This sequence comes from Picea engelmannii, assembly GCA_009831015.1. Lineage (NCBI taxonomy): Eukaryota > Viridiplantae > Streptophyta > Pinopsida > Pinales > Pinaceae > Picea > Picea engelmannii. Next base: position 803,119 of record ML788146.1, on the reverse strand, counting down.
GAACAAAATAGGACATAACACAACTCTTTCTCTAAGTTGCAGTCATTGAATCTACTACCCAGAAGGAATGAGTGACATACCTTTATATTGCTTCCTTAGGTCTCTGTTGTTCCTGCTTCGTTTCGGTGCTCTTGTGAAATTAGGTCTAAGACAACACAAACCAACCAAAGTGAATATGGCAAAGTATATTCAATGTCAACCTATGCATATGATCAAGGATTTACGTAATAAAATAAGAGTGATTTTATGAGAAAGGGACATGCTACTGTATTATATTAAATGAAAGTAGAAGATACAACCGGATCCCCTTGATGTCACAAGCTTCCTTTCAATGAACCTTGGTTCCAACACACACACTTGCTCTACATTTGCATGAAGAAGATCCAATGCAACTTGATAGACCAAATAGAGTCTTCAAACTTCTGTCCAAGCAGAGTTCTTCACACAATTCTTTCACCAATTCTTCATTCAATCTTGCTTAACATTTTCCATGAGAAACCTTTCAATATATAGGAGAAGGAGAGATGGTTAAATGGATGAGGATGATCCCACCAAATTTGAGAAGTTAGTAGGATGCCAACCATGCGACTGCCAACTCATTTTCTAGAAGATTCCCTTCTAGAACGTTCGTCACCTCTTCTCTTTTCCAAGCTTAACAACAGGTTCACACCCTACCTATAGAGAAGACTGCGAATAGTTCACACCCAAAGTATGGGTTGCCTGCGAGAATCAAGGATTTTCACACCCTATAACATAGGCAGCCTGCGAACTCATCTTAGAAATGTGTTTTTTGGAAGAAGAGATCAATCACTTTTTTCAGGCAAAAAATCCTTGTGGGAGCCTAAATACATCACGTTATGGACATCACCAGAGTGACCAAAATAATGTGTAACATTCCTCTGTTGGAATACCTGTGTTGTCGAACATAGTATCAGAGCCCGTTGTAGATCAAGATCGTGAAGCTGAGTTTCCTCATCTCCATTTTCTATCATTTCCTTACATTTTCGGGCTGAGAGGACTATTCCATTGCATCTGGAGCACTCGTTTCAGTTAGGAACACTTTTTGTTTCACTTGAAAAGGTTTATGTTTTCCCAAGATACGACCATTTCAGTCAGATCCGAAGATATAAAGCCTGAATACGGTTTTTAAATTTTTTTGCAGAGTATTATTTCTAAGTTGATCACTCAATTCAGACCTATACTTCTCACACACTCTGTTAGGCTGCCTCTCTCGGAGGATTCATTATAAGGGATCAATGAGGGTCTGTGCCATTGGCCACTCATACCATTATTTTGTTGTCACAACCCAAAAAACTATGCCATATCTCTTCTACTCAGGGGATTAATCAATTCGGTGTTCTTGTCATCATATTTTCTTTAATCACTTTAAGTGTGTGTAAAACATATCTCTTGAATGCCTTCAACTGTTGCTCATCATGAATGCTCTTTGTAAGTTCTCTTCTTACTTAGCCACTGCAAAGTTTTCCAGTCTTTTATTCGGGTGTTTAGTCACTGCTTCGTTGCTCATTATCTGTTGTTGCAAAACTCTCAATTCATGTTAATGTGCTCCACGTCTATGTCATGTCACTATATGGCTATCCTTCTTCGATTCTCTGGAAATGTGTGGAGTCTTGCATTATTACATGAAGGATGATTGACCGACTCTATTGCACATGCATGACTTCAAAGGACTTAACTATAATAAGATTTTATAAGAAAATTTTCCCATGAACTAGGTATCGATTGAGTAGGTGAGGAACCGATCTTGTCGACTGAATTATATTACAATGACATAGGGGATCAAATACCTTCAAAGAAGACTCACGCTTAACCCCCTCCCTTAATTTGACTTGATTAACTCAAACTCATTTTAGATCACAACTCAATCAACAACATTTTTTTTTTCCCTAAAATTGTACTATAAACCGACTTTACTAGACTAACTAAAATTATCATTCATGTAGCTATTTTTATGGATGCATATTACTCCATATTCTTTCATATTATTTTACAATCATGAGACACACTCTCTCGACTCCCTTTACTTTTATGAACATTGGGTCAAGTCGACCCTTCGTGTGCTTGGTCGACTTGTGTAGCTCCCGAATTTAAGGTGATAGGGATTTTGTATTTTATTTCTTTGTCGGTCGAGTGACTCGTACCATTTGGTCGACTGGCGTTCATTCTAGAAATAGAATGGAGGATGTGGTACTTGGCACGTCGACTTCGGCTTCGACCGAGAGCTTCAATGGCCTCGACTTCGACCAGAGGCATTGACTAGCCGTTTCTTTTTCGTGTCGACTCGACCATTCCTCCAATAATCAACTCAACTTGCCTTGACTTCATATTTTTCCACAGTGAAAACACCGACATTGGCAGTTCTTCCATGCATTAATTTTTTCGTTATTCGTCCATGCGTCCATAGTATTTCGAGTCTGAAATTTTTTTAAGAGATTAATTTCTGGAATGACGATAGCGTGATGCCTATTGTGCTCATTGGATGACCATCCCAGATCTCCATGAATTCTTTCTAGTCGACTCCACCCTACCCGGCTTCTGACAGCTAGGGAAAAAACCGAACTTCGTGTCTTCTCCTTTCAACGACCAATAGAGAGGCCTGAACCGACCGACTTGCTACAACTGCAATCGGCCGAATTCACACTTTTTGTTAAAGATTATGCATATATAGTTCATAGAAACCCTACGTTTACTAGAGGGTAGTCGAGAAGGTTGCTCCGTCACTGGTCGCCCAAGGTGCTAAATTGACCAAGTCAATTATATTTGAGGGTGCAATCAGAGTGTTAAAGGACCAATATGGTCGTCAACAACACTTAGAATCTGCCAGGCCTATTATCTCTTCGACCACGCCATAGGAGATTACAGCCAGAAGCCTCAATCATTGGCCAAAATTGACAAAATTGTTGCTAGTACAATGACTCCAGTCCATCGTTCGACTTTCAGGAAAGTCGAAGTGTGACCTATCGGTCGACTCCACCAAAGATCTGGATGACTCTAGGAAAGTCAGTTCCAGCTCAGTCGATCATAACGAATGCATCATTCCATACTAGAATCAATTTCCAAATATCGTCTCAGAGTAGAGAAGGATATAATTATGATACTTACAACCAAATTGATGACAAAAAATAATTGTTCCCTAGGCCCTGCCATATGAATCAAACAACGGTGAAGGATTTCGAGTGGAGTAGTGTCGATATCAACATATAGGGGTTAACAAATGCATGATCCTAGAACACATGCAAAACCTCTTCTTGCACATCTATTACCCTAGAATGTCAAACTAGCAACTAGTCGAGGAATTCGATATCCCACCGTTCATCGATCAGGATAACACTCAGTCGGTTGATTCTTCGTTGATATCGACTGAGATCATCATATTTTTTCCATGATCGTGTTAAACAACGTCCAATGACGATTCAAAGCTAATGGGTTCAAAAATAATGATTTTTACATTCTTATGTTAAATCTTGGCTGGTCGATTCAAACTTTCTAAAATGACGAGCGAATTTTTCTCCACCATATTTTGGTCGACCCTTTCACGAACATCCAACAATTCCATGAGCAATTAACAAATGTATCATGCAACATTCACAACCGCTTATTCTTTCATTTATTTCTTCATCTCATACTTTGTCGTGTTTGTTGTGCAGGCTTGTCTTTATACAAGAAGCACCCACAATTGCAGGCTTGTCTTTCTGCAAGAAGCACCCACAAAAGAGTGGCATCCACAAGTAATTTATGCAATTTTCTTCGACAAGCAATTTGTAGGTCTTTATTGAAAGAATTGGAAGAATTAAGCTCACAAATCACACACTGTTTTATTGATAACAAACGAGATACATTTATAGGTAAGCATCACCGCTTCACCTAGGCTAGATCCGTAGAACGTGTAACCGATTCTAGCAATAATCGGATCTGAACAGACTGAACCCCCAAATAAGCATTATTTCTAACTCCCCCCTTTAATACTTACTTTGCAAATTACAATATTTAATCACAATTAAAAAAATTACAACACTTGAACTTTCATCTGTCTGTCTGGTCTTCATCAGCTCCTACACCCACTTTGATGTCTCTGGACTGTGCTCTTTCTCTTCCTCTTCTTCGAGCTTACCATTCAACTCATTTAAAGCATAAATGCTTCAAACCATCATTCATGAACTTGTACAATGGACAATTTGACAACTCGGCTCATCGGGGCTTCCGTGATAAAAGA
>ML788146.1:777027-792049 GCA_009831015.1 Picea engelmannii | reverse complement strand
GTCATCATATTTTTTATCAGTTTTTGTTGTTCATAGCGATGGCTTGAACAAACTTTGGCATGAGTGGTTTGTTCATCTAAACTACCGCTCATTGCAACAACTATGTAATCAACAAATGGTGACTGGTCTTCCTCTTGTTTCATGCAGAGATGGTGTTTGTGCCGGTTGTGTTCTAGAAACACATGATCGGGATAGTTTTGACAAACATGTCTCTTGGCATGCCTCGTTCACTTTGCATCTTGTTCACAGTGACTTGTGTTGTCCACTTTCTTATTCTTCTTTTTTCGGGTGCAAGTATTTATTAAGTTTCATCGATGAATTTTCCAGACATACTTAGGTTTACTTCTTAAAACTTAAGAGCGAAGTTTTTGACAAGTTTTTGTCCTATAAGGTCCTTGTAGAAAATCAATCTAGACATCAAATTCAAAATTTAAGAATACATAATGGAGGAGAATACATGAACAATAATTTTACAAGTTACTGTACTACATAGGGCATCCAAATGCAACACACTGTTCCATATACACCACAACAAAATGGTGTTGCTGAGAGAAAGAACCACACATTAAAATAAATTGTTAATTGCATGATCCAACCTAAGGGATTAAGTCTAAAGTATTGGGCAAAAGAAATCAACTGTGCAAACTACATATTAAATCGCACTCCCACAAAGGCTCTTAAAAATATAGCACCGAAAGAAGCTTTGACTAAAATTAAACCAGATGTAAGTCGCTTCTGTGTATTTGGAAATATAGCATTGGCTCACATTCCTGATGAGAAAAGGAAAGCATTGCATCTCAAAATTGAGAAGTGTATATTTGTTGGTTATTCTGAAGATGTCAAAGGTTATAGACTTCTTCAACCACATTGTAATGAAATTATTATTAGAAGAGATGTTCAATTTGATGAAAATCTCTTGGCCTATGAGCCTAATTCAACAATTGTGCCTTCTTCGGCCAAAGATGCATATTCGACGTTTGTGCCTTCTTCTGTTACTATTCTGGTTTCTTCTTCAGATGATGACAATGAGGATGAAAATCCACCTCCGCCTTCTCACCTTCCTCTAGATGTTTCCTTTGAACCTGAAGCAACACAAGTTCCACCACTTCCTAGATGGGTATGTTCAACACAAGAAGCAGTTGGTGGTCTTGTCGGTGATCCTTCAGATCAACATCAAACACGTTCATAGTTCCAGCGAGCCGCTTCTCTCAAGTTTCAAAGAATCATGATGATGAGACATTTGTAGAAGCTTCAAGTCATCCAGATTGGGATACAACAATGAATGAAGAGTATCATTATTTAATGGAAAACGATACTTGGGATCTTGTACCTCTTCTAAAAGGAAGAAAACTTGTCATATGTAAATGGGTCTATAGAACTAAGTATGCATCAGATGGAAGTGTTGAAAGACACAAGGCTTAGTTAGTTTCCAAAGGATTTTCACAAGTTGAAGGAATTGACTATAATGAAACCTGTTCCCTTGTAGCCAAAATGAATTCCATCTGCCTTGTTCTTTTCCTTGTTGTCTGACATAAATGGGAGGTCCATCAAATGGATGTTAAATCCGCATTCTCACACAGATATTTGCAATAATAAATCTACATGGAAAAACCTCCTGGCTATGTCCAGAATGACTCTAGCCTTATTTGTCTCCTTAAGAAATCTTTTTATGGTCTTAAGCAAGCTTTTCGAGCTTGGTATGCCAAAATGGACAAATTTCTTATTGACACTGGATTTTTTAGATGCCATTCTGATCCTAATGTCTATACCAAGAAAGTAGGAATCCATCTCATAATTCTTTTCCTTTATGTTGATGACCTTATCCTTATTGGTAGTGACTCAAAACTTTTAAACCATGTGAAAACTAGCCTTAAGAAGAAATTTGAAATGATAGACTTAGATTTTTTGCACTATTTCCTTGGCCTCCAAGTTTTACAAACTAATGAAGGAATTTTTCTTTCCCAGTCTAAGTATTCTTGTGACCTTCTTCATCACTTTAACATGGACAATTGTAAACCAAACCCTTCTCACTTCTAGTCTCGATTCAAGATTACTGCCACCTGCACTTATCCCGATGTTGATGCCACCCTGTACCATCAGTTAGTTGGTAGCCTATTATACTTGACTCATACCCGTCCCAATATTTCCTTTTCTGTTGGTCTTGTTGCCCGGTATATGGAAACACCCTATGAAATCCATTGGAAATCAGCTAAAAGGATACTTCGTTATTTTCGTGGTACAGTTCAGATCAGGATACATTACAGTTTAGGGGGGACTCCTTTATTGGTTGGTTTCACTGATTTAGATTGGGCCAGTGAACCTGATGATATGAATTCTACTGCAGGTTATGTTTTTAGCCTTGGTTCAGGACCTGTCACTTGGGCCTGTAAGAAACAACAAGCTATTTCACTTTATTCAGTAGAAGTAGAGTACCGAGCAATGGTAAATGCAAGTCAGGAAGCCTTATGGCTTCGATAAATTCTTTCAGAGTTTGGTTCTAACAACAACATTCAACCAGCCTTTGGTGTACAATAAGAGTGGCATTAAGCTCGACAACAACCCAATTCAACATCAACGCAACAAACACATCAATCTACACATGCACTTCATCAAAAAGCTCATTCATGATCAAGTTATTTAAGTGCTCTTTTGTCCTACAAAAGATCAAGTCGCAAACATTTTCACAAAGTTTATTACAGAAACAAATTTTTCCAAACTTCGATCTATGTTAGGATTTTAGGAAGTTGTCATTAATGGGGGATAGGCTCTAATGCCTCATTCCTTCTCCTATTGTGTCACTATTGTAAATCCTTCAATCCTATCCCAAGTTGTTCTTAAGGGAGGATGTTAGGATATTTAAACACTTAGCAGTTAGTTAAGATCTACTTGATCTAATGTCTCGTTAGGTAAAAGTGTGTTTCTTAGTGTGTTTATTTAGTATGCATTAGTATTCATTTGTAGTTAGGAAATTTGACGGTCACGATATGTTCCTGACATAGAGTGATCCATCGGTTCATATTCTCCTTGATCTTAATAACCATTGATCCATAACTTAACACCCGATTGGTCCATGATCTCTATTTAAATAGCATGGAGGGTCATTTGTCGATGTGTTAGGTATGTGTTATATTCTTTTCCTTGAGAAACGTGTTGCATAGTTTTCCTCATTTTTCGTGTTGCCTTGATTGTTGTGTCCATTGTTGGGTGGTTTTTCGGCACATGGTTTTTTTCCTATGGTTTTCTATTTCCGGTTAAGGAATTAGGGTTGTTGACTAATACAGGTCATTGGGTTAGGGTTTTGGATGTTGGGGGCTCCTATATGTAGATTGATGATGATGATTAATGTCCACTAAGACCGAATTGTATGGTAAACAATGTATCACTATGAATGAATATAGAATATGTTGGTTTTCCCGGTTTAGGTTTCCAGGGGAAAAATCTCTATGTAATGTTTGTATTTTCCATTGTATATTTTCTGTTCTTTTACTGAAAATATGTTTGCAGTAAATATTGTACAAGGTTAAAATCTACATTTGGTATCAGAGCTAGTTTGTCTTCAGGGGGATTCCTTTGCAATCAAGGGTTTGGCTCGGGACTGTGATAAGCCTTGTTACAGTGGGAGATCTATGGTATTGATTTTTTAGGTGAAAATAAATGGAAAGCAATTCAAAAATGGAGATAGAGAAGTTTAATGGGAAAGGTTTTGAGTTGTGGAAGATTAATATGGAAGATATGTTGGTGGACAGAGATCAATGCATCGTGGTAGATCCAGGTACTGCACCTACATGAACTTCAACAGATGACTAGAAAAAGTTGGATCAGAAGGCGAAGAGCACAATCCGACTGTGTCTTTCAGATTCAATATTACTGAATGTGTCATAGGAAGCTACAACCAAGGATTTATGGGATAAGTTGGGGAAGTTGTATCAGTCTAAGTCCCTAATAAATAAACTATTCCTGAGAAAGAAGATATATAACCTGAGGATGAGAGATGGAGACTCGGTGGAAGAGAATTTGAAATCCTTCAATACCATGGTAAGTCAGTTAGAATATGTTGAGATTAAAATTTCAGATGAAGATAAACGTATCAATTTACTGTGTTCTTTACCAGACTCGTGAGATAGTCTGGTTGTGGTCATAGGTAGTAATACAACTGCCTTGAATTTTGATGAAGTGGTCTCATCCTTGTTGTCAGAGGAGATGAGATAGAATAATATGGAAGGATAGAGCACATACACATTATTTGAAAGAGGATGTTCCCAGGAAATAAATATATCTAAGTTATCAAGTGGGAGATCTAAGTTTAAGGGTAGATCTAAATCTTCCAGAAATTTTGTAAAGGTATGTTGGAGATGTGGAAAATAAGGGTACTACAAGAAGCAATGTAGATCGAAAGTTGAGAAAAAGAAGGGATTTGAAGAATCTCCTTCTACATAAGAAAATACCTCCAAGGAACAAGAAGGGGATGTGTACTTGGATTCTTTAAGAACACATGAAAATCATGAGGCATGGTTGGTTGAATCAAGTAAATTCTTTCATATGACTCCCAACAAGGAGTGGTTCTGTGAATATAAAAGGTATGATGGAGGTAATGTTTTCCTAGGTGATGATTCGAAAACCAGAATCATAGGACAAGAAAAATTCAAGTTGAGGCTCATAGATGGAAGGATTATAACAATGCTTGGTGTTCTTCACATCCCAGGTTTTGACATAAAGTTTATTTGTGTAAGAAAAATGGACGATGCAGGGGTAAAAAAAATATTTGAAAAGGAAACCTGCAAGATGGTTCAAGGAGCAATGGTGTTGTTGAAGGGAGTTCAATTTGGAACTCTGTATAAACTACAAGGAAGCACTATTAGTGATGGGTTTTGTAGTTCCATTGTTCCTGATGTTGGAGTTGAAGAGGAAAGAACTCCTACAGTCTCTGGATAAATATTTATGATGTGGCATCAAAGATTGGGGCATATCAAAGAGAAGGGTCTTTGACTACTACATGGAAAATGTATGTCTAATTGTTCTCTGGGTTTTGATTTCTGTGAACATTGTGTATATGGGAAGCATAATCGGGTAAGATTCCCCTTTGGTGCATCAAGGGAAGAAGGAATTTTACATCTAGTTCACAATGATGTTTTTGGATCTGTATCGGTCCCATCATTGGGGAAATATGTGTACTATGTCTCATTTATAGATGACTTCTAGAGGAATACTTGGATATATTTCCTTAGAAAGAAATGTGAAGCCTCTGATAGGTTTAAAGAGTTTAAGACTCTTGTTGAGAATCAAACAAAGAAAATAATTGAGGTGCTGAGGACAAATAATGGCATAGAGTTCTACGGAAATGAATTAGAAGAATTCTTTAAGAAGTGTGGCATAGAAAGGCAGAAGAATACGCCATATACACCTCAGCAGAATGGAGTTGTAGAAATGATGAACATGATGATGATGGAAAAAGTAAGGTGCATGCTTAGTGGTGTCGGGTTAGGGGAAGAATTATGGGCAGAGGTAGTGGGTACTGCATGTTACCTGGTCAACAGATCACCCTCATCGACATTGGATGAAAAGACTCCACAAGAGGTATGGACTAGTAATAAACCTTCTCTCACACATCTCAAGGTATTTGGTTGTGGTGCATATTCTCATGTTCCAACGGAAAACAAGAGTAAGCTAGATATTAAGGCTGAAAAGTGTATCTTTATTGGATATAAATATGGTCTCAAAGGTTATAAGATTTGGAACCCATAAACTTAGAAGGTATTGTATAGCCTAGATGTGGTATTTAGAGAAATGAAGGATGTTGTTAAAAATGAAGTCCTACGAAGTTAGGAATAACCACAAAAAATAGAGTTTGATTTAAAGGATGATGAATCAAACTCTACAAAAGAACATGAATAATAAGAAGAAGATCCTCATACTCCAGTATTGAGGAGATCGGTTTGAGAAAGAAGGCTACTGGAAATGTATACTCCATCTAATTTTTGTTCATATTTTTCTTTGTCTACTACTGATGATGATATTAGAAATGTCAGAGAGGAAGTGGATTCATAGGATGGAAATCTCTGGAAAAAGGCCATGGATGAAGAAATGGTAGCCTTAGATAGAATGAGGCTTGGGATCTAGTGGAGTTTTCGACTGGAAGAAATCCCATTGGAAGAAAATGGGTATTTAAAAAGAAGTTGAATGCAGAAGGAAAAGTGGAGAAATACAAATCTCGGTTAGTAGCAAAGGGTTAATCCCAGGTTGAGGGAGTTGATTTCGGTGAGATTTTTTCTCATGTTGCCAAGTTAACCTCTATAATATTTCTATTATATATTATTGTTGCATTTTATTTTGAGGTAGAAAAAATGGACGTGAAGACAACATTCCTACATGGGGATCTGGAAGAAGAAATCTATATGAAGCAACCAGAAGGTTATGTTGTGAAGGGAAAGAAGGAGCTAGTATGAAAGATGCAAAAGTCCATATATGGTTTAAAACAATCACCAAGGATGTGGTATCAAAAATTTGATACGTACATGTTGGGACTTTGATTGACAAGAAGAAAAGAGGATCACTGTGTGTATTTTAAATTAATTGGTGATCATCTGATTTATTTGGTCTTGTATGTGGATGCCATGTTGTTGATAGGAAACAACAAGGAGATTATCCAGGATGTGAAAACTCAATTGTCCTCTAAATTTGACATCAAGGATATCAATGATTCAAATTTTATTTTGGGAATGGAAATTAAAAGAGATCAGAAAAAGAGGAAAATCTGGTTAAATCAGAGAAAATACGTGGAGACAATATTGCAGAAGTTTAATATGAAAGAATGTAAACCGGTCAAGGTTCCTATTCCTATTGGTGTAAAGTTATCTGCAGATCAGTGTCCCAAGACACATGAAGAGGAGGAAGACATGTCTCATGTTCCATATGCGAGTGTAGTTGGTAGTTTGATGTATGCAACGGTCTGTACTAGACGAGGCATTTCACATGTAGTGGGAGTTTTAAGCAGGTATATGTCAAAACCAGGGAAGGAGCACTGGACAACAATAAAAAGGGTTTTTAGGTATTTGCGTGGCACTGCTAGCTATGGATTGTGCTACCAAGGAAGACCAGGATTGAACAAAGTATTGGATATACATGTATTTTTGGATGTAGACTAGGCTAGAGATATGGATCGTAGGAGATCTACAAGTGAGTATGTGTTTAACCTCTTTGGAGGAGGAATAAGTTGGATGAGAAAAAGACAGGATGTAGTGGCACTTTCAACTACAGAAGTTGAATACATGGTAGCCACTCATGCGAGTAAGGAAGCAGTATGATTACAAATATTGTGTTAAGGTATTGGGTTGGTACAACAAGCTACAAGGATAGATTGTGACAGTTAGAGTGCAATTTTTCTGGCAAAGAACCCAACTTATCATTCAAAGACAAATAATATTGATACTAAATATCACTTTGTGAGAGACATGGTTGAAGAAAAGAAAGTATTGTTGATGAAGGTGGACACTTTGAAGAATGTTGCAAATTCATTAACAAAATCTATGAGCACTGAGAAGTTCTCTTGGTGTAGAGGATCCATGGGCATTGCTACCCTGGATTGTTGACTATGTAACCCTGTAACCCCCTGTATGTAAAGAAAGCAACAAGTGGGAGAATGTTGGGTATGTGTTATATTCTTTGCACGAGTAGTAGTGTCTGCATTGCACCGGGCCCCTGAGAATTGTTTTTTCCTCAAGAAGCGTGTCACATATTTTGCCTTGTTTCTCGTGTTGCCTTGATTTTTGTGTCCATTGTTGGGTGGTTTTTCGGCACATGTTTTTTTTTCGATGGTTTTCTATTTCCAGTTAAGGAATTAGGGTTTTTGACTATTCTAGGTCATTGGGTTAGGGTTTTGGATTCCACTGGCTCCTATATGTATATTGTATTGTAAACAATGTATCACTATGAACGAATATATAATATGATGGTTTTCTCGGTTTGGGTTTTCAAGGGAAAATTCTACGTGTAATGTTTTTATTTTCCATTAAATATTTTCTATTCTTTTACTGAAAATAAGTTTGCAGTAAATATTGTACAAGGTTAAAATCTACACGATGATCGATGGTGAGAAACTCTCTTGTAAAATTTCTCTGTTATATTTTTATTTTTCATTAATAAACTGCTCCAAGTGAACATGTTGGTTGGGGCCATGGATCTTTCCCCATAGGGGTTTTACCATGTCAAAACATCGGTGTGTTGATATTTGACCTGTAAGTGTGAGAGGTTACTGAAGGTGTTCTCCCTCTGTTGGAATACCTATGTTATTGAACACCAGTTGATGAAAAACCTATTCGAAACTCTAGTCTATTGTCATGTCGGGTCAATTCCCAATCGATGACTTCCAAGGAAATCTTTAGTAAGTAAGAGAATCATTGTACGAATGTACAACTGATGATATACAACGATATGAAGTCCTCAAACATCTAGTCAAATGATTCCATTACCATCCATCAATCCAACCGCAATCTATCTTGGTAGTCAACACTGGCCCACGATTCTGAATTTCATGTCTCTTTTGCAATGATCTTAAAGCATGATTGCCATTCCTTCAATTTTTATGGTGAGGATGATGATAGGGAATAATGTTTTGTGTTGGTTGATCAGAGGAAGTAATCTCAGGGTTAGGTTCACTTATGGGAGTAGAAAAACCTGACATATCAAAAATAATGTCATTTGTAACAACATGCTCAATTGATGGTATGCGAAGAGCATGTAGCTCATCAATATGTTCAACATAATCAATAGTAGGTTGCTCTTCTATAAATCTAGTTTGAAATCCTCCTGCAACAAATAAAACTTCCTTGGTTGTAGCAAGGCTAGGTGTAGGTAGGGAGGAAACATTAACATTATATCCAAGACTAGCCTTAATGAATGGAGACCTTTGACAATTGATGACATCATCTAATATTTTAGTCTATTCAATGGAGACCTTTGAAAATTGATGACTCTTTTCAAACTTCAAGCTTCTATTCAACATATAAGTTGACTTTTCCAAATCCTTTCTTAAGGAAACAATCTCATATTCTAGATTTTCGCATTTTTTTTCCTTTTTATTCACCCTGATTCTCACTACTTATTCTGTCCTTATTGACTCTTCTAATTGAACTTTTAGGCTTATGATAATATTTTTTGATTATTCAAGGCTTAGTGAAATTTTGGATTTTGAATCATGATCCTCTGCTTCATATTTTTGTAGTTGTTCCTTTTGTTTCAAATTCATTTTCTTAGCTTCTTTATTTAGCTTAAGGCACATATGGGTTCTTCTTCAAGATCCGCTTCTCCATATGTTTGAGCATTTTCCTCTTCTTTTGAATCCATCATTTCTTTCCCTTTGTCTTCATCAACATTTGTTTCGATTTCCATAAAAAGATTTTCTTATCTATCACTATCATAATTGCGTTCATTTCTTTCTTTAGATGTGTCATTGATCCCTTTTGAGTACATGATCTTCTTCTCCTTATAAGAGTTCTTCTTATTTTCATGCTTGTCTTGTTTCTGGCTATTCTTGTGTTGACGATGTTTTCTCTTTGCATTATAGTATTTTTCATTATCACTAATTTCATTTTCGCATGTGGACACCTCGCAACAAAATGTCCTACTTTTCCACAGTTAAAGCATTTAAAGGGAAACTTACCTTTGTATTTGTTAGATCCCTTTTTGAAATTTGTCACAAAATTTGCTTACTCTGCGTCTGATTCACAACTGGAAAAATACCTTGATTTATGATCTTTGTTCTTCATTTTATTTGAGGCTTCTAAATTTGCTTCCCTTTTTTATGGTTTTTCCTTTTAATTCCTCATTTCATATGTAGTGAGGATCCCATGAAATTCATCAATTTTCAATTGATCAAGATCCTTAATTTCCTTAATGGCAGAGACTTTGTCATCAAATMTTAAGGGGAGTGACCTAAACACCTTTTTCACAATCATTGGTTCTGCAATTGTTTCACCGTGTCCTATGATGGTATTGACAATTTTGTCCACATGGAGGAGATATGTTGCAACATTTTATTCCTCTTTCATCTTCACACTCTCGAACTCTCTTGTATGAATTTGGAGCTTAGCCTTATTGACCTTGTCATCATCTATATGGATCTTTTGAAGTTTGTCCCAAATTTCTTTTGTTAATTTGCAATTCATTACTTTGACAAACTTTGATTCTGACAGTCCACACTGGATGGAGTTCATGGATTTTGCATCATTTTCACTATCCTTTTTCCTGTCCATATATGTTGGTGGAGTTGTTGGGATTGTATAATCGATCACAATTGATTTCCAAATATAAAAACCAAAGGCCATTAGATATGTTTTTTGGACGGGGGGGTGAATTAGTAATAGACAAATTTAATCCTTTTTAACCATATAATCCAAGTGTTATATTAATGTAGAATTATCATACAGTAACTGCAGAGTAAATAAGAAATGAACAAGTGAACAATCATACACATACACAGTACACTAGTGTTTTACGTGCAAACCCAAAGAGGGAGAAAACCACATGTTGGCACTGGAAGTCACCGCTGGATTGCTGCAGAGGTGAATCCAATACCCATCAATATGTATGTCAAAATGAATAATTTTAGAGGAGGTCTAATGGATGCAGTCTTAGGATTATAACACTTCAACTCAGAAAATTGGGCTGGCATGCATACACAGACGAGGTCTTGATCTAACTTTAGTCAGTAAGTTGTAGTAAAGGTGAGTAGGGGGAAGAACTTGAGGAGAGTGAAGAGGTCTGCTATGGACATCCAGTCTTCTAGCAGCCTAAGGGGGAAAAACTCAAAAGACAAGATCCTCTTGATTCAAAGTTTCAGGGGACTGAATGAAATCATCACTAAATTGAAATCAAACATACATCACGATTCAATGACAACCACCTGATTGGATCATCCATGCCTAAGTCATTCAGGGTTGGGAGGAAAATACAACACAGAAATTGATTAAAATTGGTCGCGATGTTACAGTGATCGAACCTACATCACAAAAACATAACTACCCTCGACTGGATCCTCCATGCTCGATTTTTCTAACACATTTGTTTACAAAGATATGAAAATAAGTTTAATTACATTACACAAGAAGTCTCAAATACATATACATAACCAGGAGAACCATAGCTTCATTAAAAATTTACAATACGAGAGCCTAGCTCAACCATCGACACTTACAAAATATCAAAACTGAGTATTTATACTCAAAAAAAAATCACGGAAGCATATCCGAGTAGCTCCATTAAAGGAATTATGTCTGCATGCTTCTTGACAGAATGTGCATGCAGTCTCTGTCCATACGTGAACCTTGGTTATACACAAATGAGCTTCAGAATGGACCTGTTGATGAGCCGACTAACTGACAGTCCTTTCCTGTGCTTTCTACTTATGGCATAAATGACGTTCAACCACCACCAACCAACCTTAATAAATGTTTCATTGGGATTGGGGAAGGCTCAAGTCAACTCTACATGTGTAGGAAATGGAATCTAACGAGGTGATTAGCGTTCCAGGCATGAAATGATGGACGAGAGATGGTCATGTGGACAATGCAGGGGCCACATGAGCGGGAGCTGAGGTAGATTGGGATGGAGATGATGTGGAGCGAGGGGGCACAGGTAGTGGGAGATGAGAAGGGGAAAGGTACCGGCGGAACAGTGAGTGGAAGACAAGTGGAGGGAGTGAAAGTGATAAAGGAGGGGCCACTTGTCATCCTGGGATAGGGCATAATAAGCACATGCGCATATCGAGGCTGCGAAAAGCGGTTTGAAACTTCCCTGCTTTTGGGCCTGATGTGTGTCTCTGGCTGACACGTAGCACCTTTAAGAAACCGTGGTTTCGTTCCTATCCTGCTCTACAAACTTTATCCTATGCGCATGTTGAATCCCTGATATGATTGACGACCGTTGATCTGAAACGCACCAATCTTGACCACCCAAATTTGCGTGCATCTTATCACATCATGCCAAATGGTCACATCACATATCTTAATTAGGATATAAGCCGATTTGTGGGTTTTTTTCCCATTTTATTTGATTTCTTCTCCAGGGGATAACTTCTTAGGAAAACACCCCCCCTACAAATAAATGTGATAACATTAGGCTCCATGGGGGATGGCTTGCTCCTTGTGAGATGCCAAGAACCCTTTTGCAGATTCAGTTCCTTATTGTTGGGTTATGGAGTCACTTATTAAGGATGAAACAAAGGAAAAAACAATATTTACAAATACATAGGAGCCACTCAAGGCTCAGATAAAGAACTTCTTTAGAAAACACCCATTTACAGAGCCATAAAAAATTTCATCGCCCTCCAAAGTTTGCAATCTATAAGTGTTATTTCGACTTGTCTCAAAGATTTTGAAGGGCCCGATCTGCAAGGCTTCAAATTTGTTGTGATTGGCTCTGTCCTGTCTGGGTGCATCCCATTTAAGCACTATATCCTCCAACTCAAAATCCTCTTTCCTCACCTTTCTGTCAAAGGCTTGCTTGATCTTCGGTTGATGCTCATGCACTTTGTCCTGCAGCTGATCTCTGGTATGTTAGACTTCTACCAGCTGTTGCACTCTCCTGATCATATCATCGGGCTCACCTTGGTAGTCTTGAAATAATTTCTCTATAGGCAGGGCAAGGTGAGAAGGGAAAACCACTCTAGTCCCATATACGAGCTGGAAAGGATAGATGCCCAAGGATATCTTTGTTGTAACTCTATCAACCCACAAAGAAAATTTAATCTTTGAATCCCATGATTTTTTGTTGTCCTCTAACAATCTTTTAATGATCTTTATCAGGGTTTTGTTATAGGATTTTGCTAATCCATTGCCTTGGGGATAATATGGGGTAGAGTGTATTAGTGTAATCCCAAACTGGTCAAATAATTTGATCAATGGATCAGACTTGAAGGATGCAACATTATCAGTGATGATTATGTTCAGAAAACCAAACCTTACAATAATATCCTCCAGGAAACCAATGATAACTTTATGAGAAGCACTCTTTGTGGGGATAGGTTCTATCCATTTGGTGAAATAATATGTGGCAGTTAAGATCCACCTGTGCTGACCACTTGATGTAGGATGAATTTTCCCAATGAAGTCTAGGCCCCACTGCTGAAAGGGTCTTGAGGCTGCCACAGGCTTAAATGGAAAATATTTGAGCTGCTGCTTTCCAGAGAACTTCTGACATTTGATACAAGCTCTGATTATTGCACAGGCATGGGCTAGTTGTACCCAACCCTGAGAATTTTGTAGGCTATGGTTCTCCAAAAGTGATGTCCTCCACACAGGCTATCATGGAAATCAAACATCATTTTTTGGGCCTCCTGTGGGTCTAGACATCTCAGAAGCAAACCCAGAGGGTCTTTCCAGTACACGGCCTGGTCAATGAGGAAATACCTGATCGCTTTGAGATTTAAATCTCTTGCCTTTCTTCTTCCCATACCATCACAGGGTCTCGACTCTTGCAGGAAAAATATAACGTCTTGGTACCAGGTACATTCTACCATTGGAGGGTTATCCTGTGGATTTTTATTAGAAAAATCATCTTGCTGACTTTTTGAGCAAGTGTTGATGAAGTTAACCCAAAAATATTTTCAATTAGATTCAACCAACATCTTGGATAAACCTTGGCCTTTAACTAGTGTGGTCAGTTTTATTTCCAGGTCAAACTCAAGGATCTTGGAAATCCACTTGCTCCTTGTCCCATCTATGTCTGGATGAATGAGAATGTCCTTCACAACAGTTCAAGGAACGTATGCAATGATTTTTGAATGCAATGATTTTTTATTTTTTATATATTTCACCAGGGCATAGGCCTGTTTCTTCATGATGTCATATTTTACCTCAGCATCTCTCAATGCCCTGCTGAAAAATGAAATTGGCTGCTCCAGCCCTTCAACATTCTTCTGCAATAAAATAGTTGTCACCATATCAAAAGAAGAAAAATAAAAAATCAGAAAATCCTTGGAATAATCAGGACTGACAAGCATAGGTGCCTCAGTCAATGCTTTCTTGATCTGGCTGAAGGATTCTCTAGACTCATCAATTCATTTTACTTCATTTCCCTTTCTGAGCATGGTTGTGATATGCTTCACCAATTCGGAAAAATTTGAAACAAATATTCTCAGAAAAATATTTTTTCCTAGGAAGGACTGAACTTATTTTTTGGATATAGGAAGTGACAAGTTTTGAATATCTTCCACCCTTCTTGAATTAATTCTGACCCCCTCAATTGATACTATTTTCCATAACAACTTTCCCTCCTTCATGGAAAACAATGATTTCTTAGGATTTAGGGAAAGGCCAAACCTTCTGCATTTCAAGAATACTTTCCTTAGATGACAATGATGTTCTTTATTAGATCTGGAAAAGACTGTTATGTCATCCAGATAGATGACCACTACTTTATCCTTCTCCCCAATGAAGGCAATGTCCATGGCTCGCTGAAAGGTTGCTCTTGCGTTCATCAATCCAAATGGCATTTTGGCATACATGAATGTGCCCCAAGGGGTGGTGAAGGTTGTCTTTTCTCTGTCTTCAAGTAGGATAGAGATTTGATTGTAGACAGAAATGCCATCAATCATGGAAATCCTATATGCACTAGTTACCCTCTGCAATGTGTGTTCCATCTTTGGCAGTGGGTAATTGTCCTTCCTAGAGCTCTTGTTCAGATTTATGAAGTCAAAACAGAGTCTAATTTATCCACTCTTATTTCTCACTGGGACCAGATTGGCTATCCACTCAGAATATATCAAAGTCACAATAATCTGAGCATCCAAAATCTTCTTCACCCCCCTTTCCATAATAGGCAGTAACATAGGATTTATCTGTCTCAACTTTTGCCTAAATGGTTTGGATTCCTCCTTTAGTGGGATCTTGTGTTCAATGACATTGGTGTCATATGTTCCGAGATCTTCATAGGTCCAAGAAAACACATCAAATTGTTTTTTTAATATCTCAGTATACTTGACCCTCTGCTCTCTTGACAGGCTTCTTGACAATTTAAAAAATTTTGGGTA
>ML788146.1:731910-751936 GCA_009831015.1 Picea engelmannii | reverse complement strand
TTTTACTTCCAAATCCCCACGGGGTATTATCCTTCTTATCCTACTGTCTCTACTGTTGCCATTAATGACAACAACCATCACTTCTTTCTATCCACTGAATTTGCCAACAAAGTTGGAGAACCCAGGTTTGGGTAATGGACCCAAATTTGTTTGATGGATAATGGTATGAGTTTTGATATATTTTTAGGTAATATTATTCTATATGGATAGTACATGTCATTCCATTTTTGTTGGTATGTGTAATGTCACATAACTCCTCATGGTTTCAGAGTTATGGCCGTATGAAGTTGGAGGACCCTCACATGTCATCTAAAAGCCCCAAAAGGTCAAAGTAGTCAAAGTGGTTTAAGATATTTTAGAAGGTAAATAATAAAGTGAAGTGATGAGTATACTATAATTCAAAGTGAATAAAAAATAAATTATTTAAATAATAAATTTAATGGAGAAATTAGAAGTGGTTTAACCCTAAAATAAGGAAAGTGGGCAAAGTGACCTAAAAGATGTTTTTAAGGAAACTACTTGGAGAGTATAAATAAGAGGCAAGGCTCTCTCATTTAAGACACACTTGAGAATATTGAACACCTATAGGTATATGAGGTAACCAAAGGATATATAAGCCTAATTTCAGAGGAAGGTGAAGAAAAGAAGGCCAGAATTCAAGGAAGGATAAATTCTTTTGATGATGCTTTCTAAGGTATGTGTTTTTCAGGTCATATCACCATTTTCAGAATAATGTTTTTTCTAGAATGATTCAGACCATGAAATTGATATGACCTTGAGGAAACATATCCAAGTATATTTGGTAAAAAATTTCGCTTCTGGATCGTTGTATTTTTGGAGTTACACTCCGTGGAAAATAGGGTTTGTGGCTAGTACCGAAACTAGTCAAAAACATCTGTTTCGGGTAAAAATGTCATAACTTATTCATAACAGATCCAAATTTAGTAAGACCAAATGTTTTGGTTAGAGTATTGTCTTTAGTATTCTGGGTAACATTTTCATATTAATTAAACAAATATTCCGTGTTTGGTACGCTCTACAAGGTCTCTCTCTAGAATAATCCAGAATTCAGCAAGGTGTGCCATTTTTGCTATAACTCCTTTTCTTAGAGGTTCCAAGTAGTGAAACATGGAGGAATTGCATAAAACACACTAAAAAACATTTTGTATTAGTTTCAGATCTTTATTCATTATAGGTACAAAGTTATGATTATTTCAAGTTAGGTATTTGACTAATACAAAACTAGTCTTGTGAGACTAAAGAAAAGTTTGATGAAAATGCTAGTCTCTTGTTGTTAAAGTTAAGGAAGATTTGTAGGTATGTGATCATATAAACCAGTTCTATTACAGAGTTACAAATCATATTTGGATGATGAAATTTATGAGGGATTTTGGTTTAGGTACATGTTCAGTACATGGTTAAGACAAGT
This sequence comes from Picea engelmannii, assembly GCA_009831015.1. Taxonomy (NCBI): domain Eukaryota; kingdom Viridiplantae; phylum Streptophyta; class Pinopsida; order Pinales; family Pinaceae; genus Picea; species Picea engelmannii. Next base: position 750,507 of record ML788146.1, on the reverse strand, counting down.
AGTTGATGAGTTGGCACATACATGAGGTGTATAGATGATGTTGGTACATATTGATGAGTCATAGTTGATGAGTACTTGGCACATGATTGGTACATACTTGGTACATGGTTGGTTTCACTTGTTTATGGTACAAGTTGATTACAGATTGTCTGGTACAGTTTGGTGCATGGTTGATGCACTTGTTTATGGCGCATGTTGATTACAGGTTGAGGTCTAGGTTGATGCATGGTTGATACATGGTTCAATTTTATTGGTACATGTTTACAATGGTATATCTCATAGTGATAGTGTGACAATGGTTCCATCATTATAMTTCTACTTTAGGGTGGTTAGACGGGGCAAGGACATGTGGTTGTAGTCACTTTCTTGTTGTAGTCGGAGAACTTAGGGGTTGTAGACKCCTTCTGGTTATAGCCAAAGATTTGGGGAGTTGGAGCTTCCCTCRGGTTGTAGCCTGAGAAACTAGGGGGTTGGAGCCTCTTTCCAGTTGCAACTGGAAAACAAAGGAAGTTAGTACTTCCAATGAATGTAATTMTTCAAGACATATAAGAAAAAACATTATGTGGTTTTCTCCCGATTTGGGTTTCCACGTAAAACACTGGTGTACTATGTATGTGTGTGATTGTTCATTTCTTATTGCTCATTATTGGATAATAATTMTGCATTGATATAACACTTGGATTATTTGGAGAAAAAAGATTATAATTACATTATTACTGATTCACACCCCCTCTTAGTAATCCAATACAAGAGACATTGATCCCCTCTAATGTTTGTAGGCATCGACCTACAAGAGACACCAATCCCCTCTGTTGTTTGTAGGAACTAACCTATTGTAGGTTTCACTACCCTTTTCTTTTTTTTGTAGGGACCAACCTACTTACAAGTTCATAGGTTATTCATGTGCATTTCCTTCAATGGTATTCTTGTTGCTTCTATCTTCTCAAAAATATTCTCTCTTCTCCTTTATTTCTTCTTTCGCTGAATCTTCTCCATGCTCGCTACTTTTGATTTCGCTTTGCCTTCACCAAATCATATTGCTTCTTCTTCTACTTCTAGCTCAGATATACCTTTACAAGTTTTACTGTCTAGAATGCCAGATCTATTTTCTAAAACACAATATCTGATCTTCGCTCTGATCTTCACTAATATTTAATTGTCGCTCTTTCAATGATATTAAATCATCACTCCTTTTTCATTTGAAAAGTCATGAATTTTATTAAATAATAATTAATTTTCTCCCTTTTTATTTTTAATTCACTTTTTAACATACCATGGGTAAAATACCACCATGGTTTTTAAATCCATGTGAAAATACCATGTGCACTTTCACTTTTACCTTTTTTAATCCATTTTCATGTTTACTCCACCTTTACATAAACTCCACTTTCACTTTTACCTTTACCTTTTTTTTTTAATCCACTTTCATGTTTACTCCACTTTTACGTAAACTCCATTTCCACTTAACTTTTCCCTTTTTGTATTTATTAAAGTCACATTTATATTTGAATACTTACTTTCCTTTGACATGAATGAAAATAATTTTATCAACACTAAACAAAGGCAGTGGGCATTGCATGTTACCTGGTCAATCGATCACCCTCATCTGCACTAGATGAAAATACTACACACGAGGTATGGAGTGGTAAGAAACCCTCTCTGACACATATCAGAGTATTTGGCTATGATTCCTATGCTCACTTTCCAAAGGAAAACATGAGTAAGATAGATAAAAAGAATGAAAAGTGTAAATTTATTGGGTATAAAGATGGTATGAAAGGTTACAAGCTTTGAAACCCCAAAAATAAGAAGGTAGTGTATAGTCGAGATGTGGTACTTAGAGAAATCAAAGATTTTGTTAAACATGAAGTCCTACCAAGGAAGGAAGAACTAGATAAAATAGAGTTTTATCTGAAGGATAATGAATCAAACTCTACAGAAGAACATGAATAACAAGAAGAAGATCCTCATACTCCAATATTGAGGAGATTGATTCGGGAAAGAAGGAAACTGAAAAGATATACTCCATCTAAATTCCATTGAAAATTTTCTTTGTCTTGGTGATGATCCTATAACTGTTAGGGAGGTAGTGGATTCATAGGATGGAAAAATATGGAAAAAGGACATGGTTGAAGAAATGGTAGCCTTGGAAAATAATGAGGCTTGGGATCTAGTGGAGTTTTCAGCTGGAGGAAATCCCATTGGAAGCAAATGGGTGTTTAAAAAGAATTTGAATGTAGAAGGAAAAGTGGAGAAATACAAAGTTCAATTAGTAGCAAAAGGGTATTCCAAGGTAGAGAGAATTGACTTTGGTGAAATATTTTCTCTTGTTTCCAATTTAACTTCTATTAGACTTCTTTTATCTGTTGTAGCTGCATTTGATTTTGAACAAGAATAGATGGATGTGAAGATAACATTCCTACATGGGGATATGGAAGAATATATATATATATATATATAACAAAAGGATTTGTTGTCTAGGGAAAGAAAGAGTTGGAATGCAAGATGAAAAAGACAATTTATGGGTTAAATCAATCACCAAGGACGTGGTAGAAAAAAAATGATACTTATATGTTGGGACTTGGCTTCACAAGGAGCAAAGAGGATCATTGTTTGTATTTCAAATTAATTGGTGATCATCTTATTTAGTTAGTCTTGTATGTGGATGATATGTTGTTGATAGGAAACCACAAGGAGATTATCGAGGATGTGAAAACTGAGTTGTCCTGTAAATTTGACGTTAAGGATCTTGGTGCTAAAAAAATCATTTTGGGCATGGAAATTAAAAGAGATCGGGAAAATAAGAAACTCTAGCTAAATCACAGGAAATATGTCGATATAATATTGCAGAGGTTTAATATGCAGGAATGTAAATCGGTCAAGTTTATTATTCCTATAGGTGTAAAGTTATCTGTGGATCAATGTCCCAAGAAATAGGAAGAGGAAGAGGACATGTCCCATGTTCCATATGTGAGTGTGGTTGGAAGTTTGATTTATGAAATGATCTATACTAGACTGAACATTGCACATGCAGTGGGATTTTTGAGAAGGTATATGTCAAAACTAGGGAAGGAGTATTGGACAATAGTAAAGAGGGTTTTCAAGTATTTGCATGGCACTACCAATTATGGATTGTGCTACCAAGGAAAACTAGGATTGGAAATAGTGTTGGACATACATGGATTTGTGGACGGAGACTGGGATGGAGATATGGATCATAAAATATCTACAAGTGGGTATCTGTTTAACCTGTTTGGAGGAGAAATCAGTTAGATTAGAAAAATACATTTTGTAGTGGCACCTCAATTACAAAACCTAAATACATGGAAACCAGTCATGCAAGAAAGGAAGTAGTGTGGTTACAGGGATTTTGTTCGAGTATTTGGTTTACATAACAAGATGTAAGGAAATATTGTGATAGTCAGAGTGTAATCGTTCTGGCAAAGAACCCAACTTATCATTCAAATACAAAGCATATTGATGCCCAACATCATTTTATGAGAGACATGGTTGAAGACAAGAAGGTGTTGTTGATGAAGGTAGAAACTTTGGAGAATGTTGCAGATTCATTAAAAAAATGTGTTGAGTACTAATAAGTTGTCTTGGTGTAGAGGATCTAAGGGAATTTTTTCTCTGGGATGTTGATTATGTAACCTTGAAACCCCCTATATGCAAAGAAAACAACAAGTTGGAGAATGTTGGGTATGTGTTATATTATTTGCAAGATTGGTTAAAAAACAATTGGTGGTTTTTTGCGTCCATTTTTTGTGGTTTTTCGGCACATGGTTTTCACCGATGGTTTTCTAATTGGAGTTAAAGAATTAGGGTTGTTGACTAATCCAAGTCAATGGATTAGGGGCTTGGATGCCACAATATCCTCTATGTATATTGTATTGTAAACAATGAATATGCTGATGAATAAAGAAGATTATAGGTGTGCCTCTAAACATGTTGTTGGTTTTCTTGGTTTGGGTTTCTAGGGTAAAACTCTACGTGTAATGTTGTTGTGTGCCACTATATCTTTTCTATTTTTATTAAGAATCTGTTTGCGGTAATTAATTGTACAAGTTTAAAATCTAAACTTTCGGCTCAATATGTTTTGTATGTATTATTAAATCTTCCATTATTTTAGATAGACTTAAGTAACCATTTACTTTTCATGATTGTGAACATATGTAAGAGAAATAATGTGTTTGGATTGTTGATCTAGGAAACATTATATAGGAAATCACAATGTCTATATTTCATTTGATCTCATTATGTAAGCATGTAGATAATAAACTTCATTATGTTGCATGTCTTACCTATCTTGTTTTTTAATCCTCTAGGATTTAATAAATCAATATTTTTTGTTTTGTTTCTTTTCTTTTTTTAATATTTCGATTTCCTTTTTCTTGGACTTCAATTATCTTTTTTCAATATTTAAATTTTTCTTTTCCTCTAACTTCAATTATCTTATTATGATAAGTCAATACATTATTTTCGTTTTGTTTTATTTTTCAATATTTCAATTTACTTTTTCTCTAGCCTTAATTATGTTATTATGATAAGTCAATACGTGATTTTTTTTGTTTTTGTTTTTTTTCTTTTTTCAATATTTCAATTTCATTTTTCCTAGACTCGATTATCTTAATAGGGAGCAATTATGGCATTGAAACTTATGATATAATCTTTCCTTGGAAAACTGAATATTTTGTTGAATGGAAAAGTGATTTGTTTCCATGGACAACATCGTAGTCTAAACATTTTATGTTTTGGCCCTTTTTTGGGGATTTTTTCTATTTAATTTTACCCAAAATATGACGAGAAATTATTGAATTTGCATATTTGAGTGGATAAGTCTATATAATTTGAATTCCCCATAGGTTTTTCAGCATGTTGAATCCATTTATTCATTTAGAAATTAAATTTAAGCAACATAAAATTGTGATTTTCTCTGTAATTGTTTGAAAGATTGGTTCTCATTGATGTCAACCCTTGAACAAGCCCCAACAATGTGTTTTTGGTACCAAAAGTTGATTGAGGAATATGAACATGAAGGACAATATATATGAAGGTAAGAAACTCATATATTGGTAGTCCTCGTCATGTCATTTTCGGTGATATGTGGTATGCCATGTAGTTCCTCATGATTGAAGAGTTATGGCCTTGTTAAGTTGGAAGCCCTGAAGAATGGTCAAGAAGCCCCTAGTTGGTTACATGTCTTTAATGAAAGGGTAAATTTTTTGTAACAATAAAAATCTAGAATCCCTAACTTTAAGGAGATAGGTTACCTAGAAAAATTATAAATACACCTCAAGGAGTCATTCACAAGTACATTCACACACACATTCTATTGAATATTATCTTGTGAACTAGTGATTTATTGGCTAAGTTTGCGATGATAAAATATGAGGTAGTTAAGAATGAGGAGTGTGGGAGTTTCTACATTGCAATGGTGAACGAGAATCTCTAAGGAAACCCTAGTTTGGATGATCCTCATGGGTCAGACTACTAGTGTCCCGTGAGGCAGCCCCACGGGTTCTAGTATACCTACCATACGAGGTGCCTCAAGATAAGATGTCTTAGTCCCATGCGGACAAGACAAATTTGGGGAAATGCTAGTAATAGGTCCCTGAAGGTAGAAGAAAACTTACATGTTAGAATTTTAGTGTTTCAGGTAAATTACGAAGGTATTGGTATGTTTGTGTACTTGTTGTGAAGGTTATGCTTGATTATGATGTGGTGTATGCTTGAGGCATACTTGACATATTGATGAGGGTTTGGAACATGATTAAGGTACATCTTGGCTATATGATTGAGTAAGGTATTCTCATATATCTAGTTCATCATATGGAATGATTCATATCTTTAAGATGATTGTTCATGGTTGAGGTATACACTTGATGTATGGTGGCATATGCATGAGGGACGTGTATTGGTTCTTCATTGATGATAAGGTACAACTTGTATTCATGTTTGACATATGATATGTTAGCACTCTGTAAATTTCCTAGAGGTTGACAACAGAAGAAATCTACTAAGGTAACTTTATCCAACCGCTTTTGAAGCTGGGATCTAGCCCTTCCAACTTCAGAGAGGGATCTCTCTATATGATTTTAGCTATGGTTCAAACTTTAAATATTAGGCTAGGTAAATAAATAGGTAGGTTTTTGTTGTCACATTGTTTGTAGAGTTGGTTGAGACAGTCTACACATCCATTGGGCTATGGGGTCTGTGTCTTAAATAAAATATGAAATCCAAGCCAGAAACGCAAAGGGAAACTTTCACAGGGTGAGATAATATGATCACTGGATCCTTCGGTAGCATAAATGATGAATAGCAGAAAATATGAGAAAGATAATTTCAACAAAGAAGCAGTTAATAATTTCTTTATTGAAAACACCAGAAGATAAAACACTAAAATCTTCGAGTCAGAAACAGGGTATATGAGATAAATCCTGCAACTTTCATTACTTCTAAAGATTAGATTCAGAAAACAATATGATAACAAAGAAAGAATAACATTCAACTTACAAAGAAAAACATCACCAGTGAATACAAGCAAGAATCCTGTAAAAGTGTCTCCTTTTTTATTAATGGAAGATCTCTTCAAAAATATTACAGTCTGATAGTGTCAGGGTGTGAAGATCAACAACCCTCAATACTTAGAAAGGTGAAGTATTTATAACTCAAATTACAAACAATCCTGTCATTAATGACCAGGACGTGCTAAAACTATTTTTAGCCTAACTAACTTAACAAATTTCCTTAATCTAGGAACTGCTTGATGATGTGGTGTAATTGCACGTTGATTTCTGGGTGGACCGTTGATGAGGCCTCTGCACGACCTCATATGACTGGACAACTGACTGGACTGGGATAGCTCATCTGCTACTCGATCAGATCATAGAGTTCCTCCCATCGGAGATGACTGGGCACGTTGACTTTGAGTAGCCTTCGATACACCTCGTCCATTTCTGTGTACTTGGCGAAGGTAGGTTTGGTGAGGAAGATGTATCGAATCTTGTGTTGGATACTGATGTCCCACTGAAGGGCATCTAGAAATTCCTTGCTAGTGATTCTCCCTTGAATTCCTGCAAACTTTGAACTGTCCTTAGCCACATCAGCCAATCTCTTCTTGTAGTCTGGGAGTGTCATCAATTTATCATTGATTACCTTCAGACTAGGAAGACCTTTCTTCTGGAGAGCCTCAATCTTACTAAAAAATATTTGTACCCCTAGGTCCATGGTCTGAACCTTTTCTTCCAGCCGAAGCATTAATCCTCTCTTGGTCAAAACTCTTTTGACCTCAAGGATGGTCTCTATTCTGTCTTCAATTTTCAGCTCTTCCAGCTCTTCCCTAGTCTTAGAATTGGGGAACTTGATGATCTCGTTCGCCTGTGTTGGCATCTCTCCCAGTTCCGATCTAATCTTCTCGATGGCCTGTTTTCTCCTCAACACCAACTCATTCTTCTCAAACATTATCTGTATCATGGGCCATATCTCGCTCATGGAATTAGTGATGTCTGTCCATACGCTTTCTTTAACCGTGGCCAAGGTTTTTCCTGCCACTGTTTGCTTCTGGAGTTGCTGTAACTCCTGTTTGAGCTGATCTGTCACCTACTTTTCCTTGGAGAGGCTGGTATGAAAGGAAGATTTGACTTCCTGAAGGTTCTCAATCTCCTTTTTTAGCCTACTAATCTCTGTTTCCTGCAGGTTCATCTTTTCCATAGATTTATCCAGGTTGGTTGTCTTCTCCAGGGATGTCAATGGAGTTGCTGATGGGACCTATGTCACTAGTGTTGTGCTCACTCCTAAAATTGGAATAGCACTCAATGGAATGACCTCCATTGGTTTCAGTTTCTCTTTCTCTTTTACTAGTTTTTCCATCTCAGCCTCCATCTCCTTTAGCTGTGCGTTCTTCTCCATGAGTAGCTTAAGCATTTCATCTTTCTCTCCTTCTTTCTTTGCTATCTCCTTCGCCTGCGAATCCTCTGTGGGCGGGAGCTTCAGTTGTTTCCTCAAGGAGGCTATGTCAGCATTCTTCTTCTTTATCATTTCCTCAGCTGCTTTCACGTTCGTAGGATCGTAACCGATCTTGAGGACCAGCTCCTCCAAAGTCTTGATCCTATTGTCCTTAGAAAAGGACGATATCTTCTCCAACTTGATTTGTGTTTGAACATTGTTCAGGGACACTCGCAGTTTGGATGCAGTAGTGGAAGCATGTGCCAGCGTGTAAAACACCATTTCCCCTGTCTGCTTGTGCAGATCCATTTGATCGGCCGGATGCACGTCCTTCGTCTAGAATTCGAAGGTGGCCCTCTTGTAGTCAGTGATCACCTTTGGATCTAGTACCTATGCCTGGAGGAATTCCATATGCATTCTGCCCTTCTTAGTGTAAAATGCCGACAACAGCCTATGTTGCGCAGTCAACGTCTGCTTCCAGAACTGGGCGCAAGTACTGCTAGTCAAGGTCTGGTTCCTTTTCTTGATCAGCTCATACTTTTCAAAGATACTCAACTTTGGTCCTACCGTGCCTAGATGGGTGGTCAATGGAGAGTCTATGGATTTCTCCAACAATACTGAAGTTATGCCCCTATGGAGGCTCAAACCAAAGGGTGGCCTATCAACGTTGGTCACTGTTGTAGATGGGGCTTCTTTTTCTCCGATCAGGCCAGGAACTGGCATAGTCTTAGGCCTCTTCGTATGCAGCTGGAACTCTTCGGACGATACCTCCGTGACAGGCGGAGATAAATCTTGCCAAGGCATTTTATCCTTCGGGACCTGTGGCATGGCTGTTTGAGATACAATGGTCGGGGGATCCCGCTGTTGTACTTCAACCAATGTGTTTGGCTCCTAGGCTGTCTGATTTGCGAACTTCTCCACTTCAGGCCTAGACTCATGAACATATGGGACGTTTTTTTTCTTCACCCTCATCTCTGAGATGATCCCACATGGATCATAATGCCAGTGGAAACTCATGGAGAACTTCATTTCCCTCAACATCCTATCTGCTTCTTCCCTAGCGCCATGATTGTTGCAGATGAAGCAGCCAATCTGCCCCTTGATTCTAGGCTGCTTCTTTTTCTTGAGTGACACAAAATGGATATCATCGGAATTTATTATCTGCCTTATGTATTCCAAAGTAAAAATTCTGACAGGCAGATACTTGGGCAGCTTATACAGTGCCAACTCCCACCCGTATACTCTGATATCGGTATAATCTTGATACAAATACCAGTCCCCCATCTTTGTGTTATCCGAGAGATGCAGGATCCTTTGAACTTCATCATTTATCTGAGGCTCGGGCCTGGCCCCTAGCATATTTACCACAGGGTGGTAGAACTGATCAATGAACTCCTTGAAGCTGAACTCTGTGGAGTTGTGCTTGAGCAAGGAGGTCCATGCTGTCATGGCCTGGGGTCTATCATCTCCATCCATCTTCTACATGGAAAACATGAATTTGTCTGCTTGGAAGAAGACGAACAAGTATGTTAGTATGGAAGAGTATCTGAGCATGCCTTTTGTGGAGAAATTTATGAACTGTTCGTGAATATTGTCCGCCAGAAAAGTGTTGAAATCAAACTGGGTGGTGGGCTTTTCATCGGTAGAGAAGATGGATAGAAAACCCAGAATGGGTTCATCTACCCACTGATAAGAAAAGTACCCTAACAAGGCACAAAGGGATGAAATGATATGGTTTCCTATAGTCGAGAACATGGAGGAAGGATACAGAGGATTTGTGGAGGGGAACTGAGCGGACGGGGGAAGGAAAAGCTCGAATATTTGAGCTCTTTGGGGGAAGGTCATTTTCTGGTACAACTCTGTAAGAATTTCCAGGTTAAAGGGTGATGCAGAGTCGGCTCAGGGAATTTGCATCATTTGGTCAATAGATTCGGATGTGACAAGGAAAAGAATCCTTCTAGATGAGGAGATGACGACTCTTTGCTCAGGAATGTAGTGAGCTTGGCACTTGAGGGAAAACTCTGGCAAAGGATGGATTTGAGGGAAGAGGTAAAGGGGTAAATTGGTCTCCCAGAGTCTGATTTCATCGCTCTGGTCCAGGAAGACCTCCTTGAGCCATGACTGAAGGTCTACGAAATCAAAATCGCACTTTGTATCTGTGATTAATTGGTCTTTTTCGACCTGTGGGATCCTGTCAAGGTCGACAGGAGACATGAGAAAAGGATTCTCCTCTCCTTCTGCTTGTTTGGACTTTGGCGCCATTTCTGCAATTAGTACCTGCAAGACAAACAATGTTAGTGGGGGAGACTGAGTGTGGATGAGGGCAACTGAGTGTAATGGAAGAGTCAACGGTGTAAAAAACTCTCTGGTGCGATGAGTGGTAAATGGTGAGAAAAGGGAGAATGAGGGTAGTTTTGAGTAAACAGGTGTCTGTTGGGCGCGGGAGACAGGTCAGCTGGATAACGGATAGGTTATCCAGTGATAAATGGCCAACGGATCATTTTGGATGTGAGATGGCAGGTGATAGTAACCGAGGGAATACAGACAAGTGACGTGGCGGTGATCGATTGGGAAAAGTCATGGTGATGGGGCTTGCTGCGAGCGACTGAGGGGAAAAGACTGACATAAGTTTATGGGACGTGACCCTTTTCAGAAAGGTGGATAGTGACATCAAGATGTGACGAATGTATGTCAGACAATAGGCGGTGATGGAACTCGGGACCATTAAATTGACGCCACGTATAAAGAGGGGCCCGCCAAAGGGAAGATTCCATTCCGCACCCCCCCCCTTGGTTAAAAGTAAATCAGTTGGGGGGGTCCAAAAAACATTTTGAGCCATTTATTTGAGCGCTTGTTTCATGGCCGTAGATCTTTGCATGTTTTTTATCACTCGTTCCGGACCCCCCCCTCCATTAAAGGCAGAACGGACGGGGGGGTCTGGAATCCAATGTTGACCGTAGATCTGCGCGCTCGATCATGGGTTGTCTAGATGTGCACAGGTCTTATTAGCAATTCTGGACCCCCCCCCCCTTCCGTTAAATATAGAACAGTCGGGGGGGTCCGGAAAGATATTTCCATCGTAGATCTGGGCACCACTATCAAGACCATTGATATGCGCAAGGAGCATAAGTGGGGAGCGGAAAACACATGCGCTGGGGAAAACTTAGGATAAATGCATTTTATGGGTTTTCCCAAGGTTTTTCAAGTGGACACCACCATGGGGCTTGACCAACACCATTTTTAAACATCTGAAACATGGCACAACACTTACATCAAACTAGTTCTTATTGAAATGAAGCAAAAAAGCAACTAGCCTATATTCTAACCTAGCTTCCTATGACAATTAACCCGGATTTGACTGTTGAGTTAAGAAATTACTCTACCCTGGGGCTATCTGACCAAGATTAGACAATCTGGCCAGATTTAATCACTAATCTAACCTAGACACTTTGGCTAAGATTAAACTGTTTAGCCAAATTCATTCACTACCCTATCAACATCAATTTAAAAAGAACTTGGCCATGCTTGAAAGGTATGGACCAAGTTACTATTATTGGATGGGGCTTTTATTTCAATTTTTTATGCCCTCTTTTCTTTTTCTTTTTTCTTTTTTCTTTTTTTTTTCTTTTTTTATTTTCTTTCTTTTTATTTGTAGAATGAAAAATCATTTGTCAACAAAAAACACTAGAGACAGATAATATCCCAGTCACCAGTTGATCCTATAACTTATAGGGTGATAAAAACGACTCCACCTGGGGATGGTACTTTCCATGTGACGTGCCAAGAATCCTGGTCCTGGTCATTCTGATAATTCCTGCCTAGTAGCCTTTGTTGATTGATTGGTTTTATTTTCGAAAAAAAACAAATGGAAGAATAGAGGTTAGTGGCTTAGGGCCTTCTCTTTGGGATTCAACCACTTGACTTATGTTATTCACTCAGAAAATGTAGGCGAAAAATAAAAGTGGTATGTACAATGGTGAGTGAAACTCGAGTCTCTACTGAGGTGGCACATAATGATTCAACATTCTACCATTTACAAGTCCTCCTGGTAGATCTGTCCCATCAGCGTTGTTTAGAAAGAAAGAGTTGTTTCTCCTGAATGCTTGAATCATGTATGGTCCTCTCCACAGACTATCAAATTTTCCATGTTTTCCCTTGTCTTCATTTCTGGCGTCCCATCTCAGCACCAAATCTCCTAGATCAAAATCATCTTCCTTGGTTCTTTTTTCAAAAATCTTCTTGATGCTTTCTTGGATTACCTGAGTCTTGTTGAAAACGCCTTCCCTAGACTGTTTCAACTGGATCATCTGGTTGATCCTTCTCTGTGAGTCATTTGGATCAACTTGTACCTCTTGAAGCAACTTCATGACAGGGACTCCTAAGGAAGTGGGGAAAACTACTTCAGTGCCATAGACCAACTGGTATGGTGACATACCAATTGACCTCTTGGTGGTCAGTCTATCAGCCCACAAGGAAAACACCAACTTGTTATGCCACGATTTCTTGTTTTCCTGCAATGTTTTCTTGATGATGTTTACCAAGGTTTTGTTTGAAGATTCCACCAGCCAATTCCCCTGAGGGTAGTAAGCTGTGGAATGTCCCAAACCAATGTGATACTGGTTGAATAAATCTATGAGTTTCTTCGACTGAAAAGCAGCTGCATTATTAGTTATAATCTTTCTAGGACATCCAAAGCGAGACAAGATATTATTTTCAAGGAATTTGATAATAACATAGCAGAATTTATTGTAAAATACTCTGCATCTGATCTTGTGATAATCTTTATGTTTCTCCTCTAAAAAGCTCAGTTTATGAATTCTTAACTGCTCATTTGCTTGGCTTTTTCTTCCCCTAGTTCTTCCTCAAATCGACACCATTCAAACTTAATTCGATCCAACATTTCCACTACCTTTCCCTGTGTAAGAGTTTCATCTAGATATGAGAATGAATCACATATTTGAGCGCAGACCCCATTTGCCCAATGGCCCTCCTTGTTGTCCCAAACCAACCATTTAAAAACCAAAACCCCAACCCAATACTTTCATTACTTTCTTAGCTAGCCTAACATCCATCCCATACAAACCAAGCTAAATTATACAGAGAGATCCCTCTCTGAGTCTTGGAGGGCTATATCTAAGACTCCAAGTGGTTTGAGGTTACCTCTATGACTGCCTCAATAGCCTTGGGAAAATTACAGAGCGCTAACATGATACATGATTGGCTACTTATCATTGACGTTGTAGTTGGTATATCTTATTCTTCATGATTGATGCATATATGTTGGTACATAGTTGATTCATGGTATGGTATATGTTCTAGTTAGTTGATGATCAATTACAAGGTGATGAGATAGAGACAATGACAATGAAATATGTTGGTACACAGTTGATGCATGGTATGGTACAGGTTCTAGTTGGTTGATGATCAATTAGAGGGTGATGAGACAAAGACAATGATGATGATAGTGATAGGTTGGATATAGTGATAGATTGAAAGTGGCAGTGTCAGTTGGTCTACACTGATATTTTAGGGAGGGAAGATGGGGAAATGAAAGGTGGTTTTAGCCACCCTTCGATTGGTGTTGGAGAACTCAGGGGGTTGCATCCTCCTTCTGGTTGGAGCCAGAGAATTTAGGGAGTTGTAGATTCCTTAAGGTTGGAGCCTATAAATAGGGGGTTGGAGCCTCCTTCCAGTTGCTGCTATAATTGGGAATTTGGTGCTTCCAATGAATGTATTATTTTGATATATAAGAAAAGAATTATGTGGTTTTCTCCCATTTGGGTTTCCACGTAAATTATGATGTATTGTTGTTACAGGATAAATCGGTATATGCAGACACTAACATATATCCCTAGATCCACCTGGATCTAGAACAAAACAGGACAGGACATAACTCTTTCCCTAAGTTGTAATCATCGAATCTACTACCAAAAAGTAATGAGTGACATACCTTTATATCGCTTCCTTAGGTATTTGTTGTTCCCACTTCACTCCGGTGCTCTTGTGAGATCAGTTCCAAGACAACACAAACCAACCAAAGTGAAGATAGTAAAGTATATTCAATGACAACCTATGCATATGATCAAGGAGTTATGCGATAAAATAAGAGTGATTTTATGGGAAAGGGACATGCTACTATATTGTATTAAATGAAATTAGAAGATACAACCAGATCACCTTGATGTTGCAAGCTTCCTTTTAGGGGTCCTTGGTTCTAACACACACACTTTCTCTACACCTGCATGAAGAAGATCCAGTATGGCTTGATTGACAAATGGAGGCCTCAAGCTTCAATTCAAATAGGGTTCCTCACACAATTCTTTCATCAATTCTCCATTCAATATTGCTTAACCTCTTCCTTGAGAAACCCTTCATTATATAGGAGAAGGAGAGATGGTTAAAGGGATGAGGATGATCCCACTAAATCTGAGAAGTCAATAGGATGCCAACCATGTGAATGCCAACTCATTTTCTAGAAGATCCTCTTCTAGAGCCTTCGTAACTTCCTCTTCCTTTTAAGCTTTAAAACAGGTTCACACCCTACCTATAGAGAAAACTGCAAACACCTCGCAGGCTAGGTATAGGGTTGCCTGCGAGAATCACGCATCCTACAACATAGTCAGCCTGTGAACTCATCTTAAAAATATGTTTTGTGGAAGAAGACAACAGTCACTTTTCTCAGGCAAAAGGTCCTGCTCAGACCACAAATGAAATCATAAATGTAGGATCATACACCGTGGATCTATATTTTTAGAAGACGCAGATTAAGACATAGTCACATGACATACAAAGTGGATATATGTGTCAATATAAATGATAAATACTCCAGCGCAACCTCGGCCAAAAAGATAAGACCCAGGGTCTTCAATCTCGTCGCATGAAAAGTATGAATCTAACCATATGATTACATGTGTCGAAGTTGAACATGGTAGAAACCACTTGATTACCGGTCAGTGATGAAAATAGTTAACAAGTGTGAGGGAAATCACCATTGATTTCAATGACTCCCAAGGTACCTAAGTACAATCCGAACGAATGTGAATAAATGAGTTGTAGTGGAACATTCGGTGGAATCTCTCGATCAGGGACCAATGATGTGAATCCAATGTTGAAAGTGAAGAGACCTACCATTAAGGCATGCAGGTTCTAAGGCACTAAATGATTTCTATGTCTTATTCCCAGATAATAAGTTGGAGTCGATGGAAAAATGCTCGTCACAGGAGGTCCTTGATGTATCCCCCATCAATGACACGAAATAAGTAATAGATTTTCAAGGTAAGTCAAGGTACGAATATGATTTGAAATGGACAAAGGGTAGTCCAACATGGTAAGAATGTACAATTACAGATGGCCAACTCAATGGAGGGAGTTTTTGGACTTATCTTGAACATATGAACGACATGACAATGGTCTTGGCAGCATTGACCTAAAGACGACCCAAGATACGACCTTGTAGTAAGTCAGACGAGAGACAAATGGATTTCCCAACCCAGATTCAAATGACAAACATGGAGTGTCATGTTCAAGAGCGACGCTTACTGCCACCAATACAAATATGAAGGTATATCCCTTTCCCAAAATTTTCCCCACCATTTCTGGTGAGTACCTCTCTATTTTACACAAGGTTGACGAGGATAACATATGCTTATTGATGTAAGCTCATCCTTCGGACGAGTCCCTCGGAGTACATTTAACGAACCCTAGGAAGGAGTGGATCGGTCCCATAAAGGGTCTTTCGATGTTTGTTTAACGAGTCAAAAGATAGAAAACTCGGGGTTTTTCATGTTTTGAGAGTCTGAAAAAAACTTAAAGAGAACTCTCCCAGTTCTTTTTTCGTAAATTAGTTCGACGATACGAAAAAAGTGATAAACTATCGCTCATCGAACATTTTCTTCAAATACTTTTATGAGCGTGAATAGAACAATATCTCTCGGCAATATTTTCATTTTTATGGAGCGTGAAAAGAGCTTAAAGGATACTCCCTTATTTTCCTTGTTTTCATGTTACCATGATGAGCACGAAAAGATGACAAAAGTATACTCGGTTACGTTCTCATGTATTTTCGAGCGCGAGAACGAATGAAGACCGAGCATGAGGTTTTTCCTACAAAACCCTAAAAATATATTCATACATGTGATGAATAAAGGAAAACTACTCGTACACCTTCATTCAGGCTTCTAGGTCACCTACCTGTGAAAAAACCATACTGACAAGGCTATTAGGCTATTAGGTTTTTTAAACAAAATAAGAAAAATAATATATAAAAAATCAATAAGAAATAGTAAAAAAGTGAATAAATATGGGTGAAAAAACCCTTTTTACCATTTCATTGTTACTTTGCCAAAAACTTTGTCCAACACACCTCTTTTTCCCCAAATTTTTTTGCTCACTTGTGGGAGGTACAAGCGGTCATTCGGCAAACAGTTTCGGCCAACAAGGTAATCTCCTAATTCTTCAACCTTTTCATGGATTAAAATTGATTTTTATTGGTAATTTTAAGTGTTTGAGTCCATTTTAGGGTCGGTGAATGCGCTCAGGAATTCTTGCAGGTGATCCATTTGGGACCTGTGAGAACCTAAGATTCTCGCAAGTGAGCTTCAGTGCACCTGCAAGAATCTTGCATTGTGTGCAAGCTTCATCTGCGAGGGCCGAAAAATGGATTTTTGTGCAATTTTTTACTCAATAATAAATCATTCAAGAGGTTAAAAAGAGTTTCTAACTTCCTTCTCATGGATCCATTGCAGGTATTGATCATCATGATATTGGAATGGAGGGAAAGGGAACACGAGGAGGATGATGCTATTGCCAAAAATGATCTGCATACAGTTGCTTCCCTCCGGGAATGTGGTCTTTTAAAACAAATTCAAGATCCCGAGCATGAGGGCCCAACTTAGGTTGTTAGAGTACCTAGTCCACATGTGGGATGTGGATCAACAGTTATTTGATGTAGGGGTCCACACACTGACACTAGATATCGAGGATATCTATTTTTCGACGGGGTTGTCATGACATGGATCTCATGCGACTCTGACCGGAGGTAGGGGTGGTGGACTTCCTATGAGTTAGTATGTTCACCGACATTGTGTCCCTAAGGTGGAGAGAAGCAAGGGTAAAGTTGCTATTTAGGGGGTCCAAGACTTGACCTTACAGACTATCTTGTTTACCATTGCACGCATGGCTGGGAGCATGGCTCCGCACATGGCTCTCCAGAGCTATTTCCAATATGCAATAGAGTGCACAGAGCCTCGGGTTTCAACTATTCAGACGTGGTTCTCTACAGTATGAAGAGGCAACTGAAAAAGTGTAGAAGGGGTGACCTGAAGCAGTTCGAGTACGGGACGATTTTGGTGTCTTTCTTCCTTGAGAGAGTCCCACTGCTAGGACTATAGGTAGATTGGGTTTTACCAACCCCACAAGATCTGAGGATGCTGAGGTGGTGTAACCTCATGGCCCAGCACGTAGAAGGGCCTATAATCAAATATAACGATTCATTTTTTGACTGGTTGAGGCCCCAGATACTGATGATCGATGACTATGCATATGTCAGTTTGGATTTTTGAGAAGATCCATATTTGGTCCTGCCTGAGGATGCTCAGCGAGGTGACTTAGGTGAGAAGTACACATTTTGTTCTTTTTAAATGTTTTTGCAAATCTTATTATATAAATGTTTTTATGTCTATCCAAGGACTAATAAAAAATTTCTTTTGATGACACAGATGTGGGGCCGTATCGACCTCCAGGAACATATCCCATTCAGAGACGGGGAGAAGTGGCTCTAGTGGCAAGATGGGATGTTGAAGAATACGAGGCAGTTGAACAAAACCTAGAGGGACTAACTGCAGATGTCCCAGACATCGTTATTGGAGATATCCCAAGATGTTATCAGCACCATATCGTGGGCATGTCTGAGTCTCTCAGTCCACTGGTCCATAGGGTAGCTTGAGCAGTTGTATGTTACCATGAGCTTCATCCGTGATGATATTTTGTAGAAGTCGTGGGCTTCATATATTTTGATATTTTTTTCCTGGAAAAAAGCTTTTTGTAACACTTTTGAGCGTTATATATATATATATATATATATATATGCGGCTTCTATCGAATTATTTTGTTTTGTATAATACATGTGAAGTGTGATTGGTTTTATAAATGTCTCATATGTGTATCTAACACATAATTAGCTAAAGCATCAGTCAATGTATTTAGACATCTAGGAATGTGCTGGTATTCAATATAATCAAAATAACATTCCAAGAGGAGAATTCATAGATATTTCCGTAATAAAGTAGGACTTCAGATAGCATAGAAATTACTTAACTGTAGCACTACTAGCTGCGAATCGAATCGTATCACCAGGTGGTGGATACCAAGAGAAATAACATCAATTAACAATTCGATGACAACGATATATTCTGCGATATTATTGGTTGCAAGACCGAGGCAAACACCTCGTAGACTGATGAGTTCATTTGTAGGTGCGTAAATTTCCCATGCAACAGAAGCTAAGTTCTGAGTACTACGACTAGTGCCATCGGCGAAGCCAATGTGGGGTAGCGAAGACTCCGAGATCTGGAAACCAAGTACAATGCAAGGTAAGAGGTCAAGGTTAGAAACCAAATAATGAAAAAGCACACTAAAGTAACACACAAAAAG
>ML788146.1:712543-727278 GCA_009831015.1 Picea engelmannii | reverse complement strand
AGATACGTATGAAAGAGGCTGACATTCCCAAGACTGTCTTTCACACTCATGAGGGCCACTATGAGTTTTTAGTCATGCCCTTTGGTTTGTGTAACGCCCCCTCCACCTTCCAGAGCCTCATGAACCATGGCTTCCGCCCTTTTCTCCGTCATTTTGTCTTAGTTTTCTTTGATGATATCCTCATCTATAACAAAACCTAGACATACCATCTTACTCATGTTGTTACCCATGATTTTTTTCATCATGATGATGTATTGATGGTGGTGTACTTAGGCTCTTCATAAGAACTTTCTCATGAGAAAAGTTACTTTCATCTCTTCCCAGAAAACTCATTTTTGAAGGAGGTTCACAGGCTCCTAATACATTTGGGTGCGAGAATGCATGATTCTTGCAGGCTGCTTTAAGCTAGGGTGCGAACTTCTCACACTGTGTTGAATAACTAGGGTGCAAACTCTTCCTAAAGCATGGAAAAAGATGAATTATCGATGTTTCTAGAAGGGAATCTTCTAGAAGGATGGGTTGGCATTCGAATGGTTATCTTTGTAATGGATTCCCTGATATTTTGGGATCATTCTTATCCAAGTAACTAATTCATTCTCTCCTATATATTGAGGGAATTCTCATGGAAAAGGTTAAGCAAGATTCATTGGAGAATTGGTGAAATAATTGTGTGAAGGACTTCGCTGAACAACAACTTGGAGACTCTAGCAAGTCTATCAAGAGGATTTGATCTTCTTCATACAAGGATTGAGCAAGTCTGTGTGTCGGAGCCAAGAGCCATCGAAAGGAAGTTTGCGACATCATGGCTCAAGTTGTAATATTTACTTTCCATTAATATGATACAGTGTCATGTCCCTTTCCCATAAAGCTATTTCCACTTTATTATGTAATTCCTTGATCATACACATAGGTTGATTGTTGAATATATTGTGCTAAATTCACTTTGGTTGGTTTGTGTCATCTTGGTCTTGACCTCACGAGAGCACTGGAGCGAAGCGGGAGCAACAGAGACCCTAGGAAGTGATATAAAGGTATGTTATTTGTTCCTTCCTCCTAGTCGATTCAATGGTCAAAACTTAGGGAAAGAGTCATTTATTGTCTTGTTTTGTTCTATATCTAGGTGGATCTAGGGAGATCAGTTAGTGTCCACACCTACCGATTAGTCCGATAAAAAAATTGGCGACTCCACTAGGGAACAATCCCATTTTATTTGTGGCTTTTGGTGTTTTGCTGTGGCCATTTTCTCTGGTTTTACTTTTCTACTTGCCTATCAATCTCTGAGTATTCAGGATATCCTGATAGACCCTTTGGGTCCAGAGGCCTTTTTAAATTTTCTCTCATTCTCCAAAAATTTGATTATGTTCAGACATTCTCGCACTGCACGTCATTGTAGCCTATGAGAATCCATAGAGTTTGCATTCTGCCTTTAGGTTCAGTGCGAGGTTCTCGCACTCTGCTCAAGGGCCACCTACGAGAATGCCTAATTCTCGCACTGTGTAGTATTGCCAGCCTGCGAACTCATTTTTTCAAAAATTTGGATTTCAGTTTTGGCATCTTCAACTGCCCAGATTAGTCTAGGTGCCTCATAAGAGTTTCTTGGACCATTGTTTGATGTCTTTCTTGTATTCGTTTGTGTGCATGAACAGTCTTAGGATTTCAAGGCTCTTCTTGTCACTTTTGTCTTGACTTTCATTTCTTAAATTTTCTTAGCAACACCATACTCTTTGATTTCAAAATCTGAGTGTTTTTGATTAGTTAAGAACTGGTGATCGGTTGAAAGTTGAGTTTCTTGGTCTTTATCATTTTCTTATTGTTTGAAAGCTCATTTTTCTTATGCGATTGAAAAGCTTATATTGGTTTGCTCTTTATTTTTGTTTTCATTGAAAGAGTGGATTGGGTTTTTATCATTTCTTGTTCATTTGGATTTTGATTTTCTGTACTCTCGCTATCATAGTGTGGGTCCTTTTTGAAAAGTGAACAAAAGTTTTTCTTTCAAAAAATCATTTTCGTTTTCGAAAAAAATTGAAAATCACTTGTTGAAATTGTTGAAAAAGAAGCAATAGAGACTGGTTATTGATGTGTGATTTGTTGCATTTGCATTTTAAAGGAAACTGTAGTGTAGTTCAAGGTTGATTTGGATAACTTTCTCTCTCTCCCATACATAGAATTCATTGAATGTAAAGTGATCTATTTCATTCTCATCCATGCATTGTTGGTTCAGAGTCATACAACATAAGTTTCATTTCCGTTGCCTTTGAGTAAACATCTCTTAATAACACTGCACAATCATAAAATTTAACTAGTAACTTTTTTCTAGGGCTCTATTACACCAACATTTAGCTAGGCTAGCACTTTGGAGTAGAAAGAGAGATACACTCTCCAAAAGCTAATCTTGTGTTAGGGAGTTTTAAATTCCATTTGAAACATCTTGTCTTGGGAAGCCCTTCTCACACAAGGGTTAAGAACGAGGTCGCATTGATATTGGTAAAGTTACTCACCCTGCTTTGTTGATATCAATGTAGAGATTGCACGTATTACGAGGATCACTCATAGGTATAACCACAATGTTGAGTGGAATCCTTTTGAGTTGATTGCGAGCTAGATACCCTGCCCTTGCGTGTGGATTAGACTGTCAACTGTTCCCCCATGATTTATTGTTGTTGGTGGTGACCTTAGTGGCCTATATTTCTAGGTTCTTACTCGAGGTGACTGTGGAGGGGAATGTCTTCACGGTACCTAGAATTGACATTGACCAAACTCACTCGGGCTCCTTCGAGGGTATACCCACGTTTATGTGTGGGAGCTTGCACCAGGGTGTAAGTCCGTTAACCAGGTCGTCAATGTAACTTTTCCACCCTAGCCCAGCCCCTTCTCGTCTTGTTGTTACGATGTTGGATTTCATCTTCAACTAGTGGCTTCGAAATTAGAAGGTCATGTTTGTTTGGTGTTGCTTCCTAGATTTTGTTTACTAGCACGTATTGTCTGTTTCTCGAAGTTGACCATAGGATTTTCTTCGCGAAGTTTGTCACTCATCTACAATAACTCCTCCACGTCATTCATGTAGAATGCAGGGTTTATCTCTAGAGCATCTGGAAGGTTCTCAACCCTTGCCCACAAGCACACCTGGAGGCTCTCCTCGACAAAGTGAAGTCCCAGTCATCACCACCCCACAAGTGGAACGCACTGACTCTCTAGAGCATTTTCAAATTACTAATACTCGAGAGGATTTTCGACTTCACCCTAATTTTGAGAGACGTTTTATGCGAGAAAACTCTTTCGGAGACTTAATTGTTGTGTATTCCGGATCTCCGTCAGGACCTGGGGACCAAGATCCTTTTTGGTCTACGAGCGTTTTTCGATGGGACATTTTTGGTCCAGGTTCACCTGTGATTTCCGAAATCAACCCAATAGTGATTTCTGAAATCTCTAGTACAGAGACAGTATCGGTGACTACCGCTTATCACTTTACCATCCCTGCTGAAATGGCCCATCTCACAACTACTTCAAGTGTTCCAACCGGGTTTACTGTGGTTAGTCTTGCTCCTATCAACACACCACAAACGCCCAATGTCATTCTGACACTACCACCTGGATACTGTGCATTGAATAATTTCATTCCTACTCCTGCGCAAACTTCACCTGGCTCTCCTAGTGGTCCTTCTTCTTCTGGGCACTTTCTTCCTAGTTTTGTCCCAACACTCCCTCAATTTCCTTTTGGAGGACCTTCTTCATCTTCTACTAGAAATCCTAATCCTAGTGGCGCTATTCCTTCATTCACTCCAACTTATCAGTTTCCGGTCGGTGGTCAATCTCATCAAGGGAGTATCACTCAACCCCCTCTCAGTTGGCAACTTCCAATTGGCACACCACCTTCGATGGGAGGACCAACCCCACCTTATGGGAAAAAAATACCTCCATTATTGGCCCATTATTGGAATCAGTTGATCCAAAATCCTCCTCAATCGTCTGGGGGGAAACAGTTTCCAGCTGCGTCCGTAACACCCCCTAGCATGGGCCAACCGTATCCAGGTTCGTTCAATCTTGTCCAACCACCATCGAATATGCCTGGATCTTCACATTATATGCAGACTGCTTATGGTCCTACTGGTTTGTCGACAGGGCTTCCTCCCCAAAGCCACCAGTACCCGTAGGTGAATCGACAGTTACCCTTTCTCGCCACTTTGGATCTTCTGGATTTGTCAAGGATTTTAAACAATCCTATTCGTCACTCTCCCCAATGGCCTGTTATCCCAGCCAAGCTTCCATCAGACATTCCTAAATTCGATGGCAAAGTGGGAGAGGACCCAAACTCGTTGATGGATGACTCTATTCATTTACATCTTTTTCAACGAACCCTTACCAGTTCTGCTGCGAAGTGGTATATCGAATTGCCACGAGGTTTCTTCTCAGACTTCAACACCCTAGCTATGGCTTTCCTTATGCATTACCAGTTACCGATATGTTGTGACATGGGGACCGAGATTTTGACTTCCTTCAAACAGACTAAAGGCACTCATATATCTGATCACATCCATGGGTGGCGAAGGAGACGACGTCTCATTAAACTTGATCTCCTCGATCAGTTACTGGCAGAATGGTTTACAAAATCATTTGTGAACGAAATCGGTAAGGACATTTCCATGGGTGGCGTAGTCATAGAAGAGCAGGCTATAAGTCATGTTCAATACCTTGACATCGTTTATTTACAAACGGGAACCCTTTACGATTTACTACCTGACTTACCTCGTCCTAATACTTCTAGCACTTCAACTACTCCAGCTGCCTCGCATGCAGATGACGGTGTGATTGGTACTGCCCAAGTCCAATCACATTCCTCTTCAAGCACAAACCCTAAGTTTGTTTCTTCTAATGTTCAAAATGCTTCGTCTCCTGCCACTTCCACCAGTAAGACTTCTGAGATAAATGTCGTCCAATCTACCCCAGCCAGTAAAAATAAATCTAAAAAGGGGAGAGGTAAGAATAAGGAGGGAAAAAATAATTCTCAAGCCGAGAAAAATAAAGCTACCCTCGTTGACGATCGGGATAAGCGCAAACCATGATACCCTTGCCTTATCTATGGTGATGATCACTACACGAAGGATTGTCCACGACGTGTCGAGGTCACTAAGTTCCTTCAAGGAGCTCCAAAACCACCTGCACTGGCTGTCTTGTCCCAACCCTTCTCGTCTCAACAATAGGCTCAGTTGGTCATCCATGACCAACCCTCATCTTCTACCACATCATAGGTTTTGATGTGTACTGGCAATTCTAAGCAGAACAACRTTGCAGTCACTACTCGAGCCAAAGATTATTCTCCATCTAAGGTGAAGGTTGACGATTTACCCCCTTCCTTGGTACAACCCTCTCCCACGACTCCACCTACCAATGGTCCTCTTCATCTCGAAGGACTGAGCCTCGACATAGTTCAGAAATCGGCTTTCAATCCTCATGCTCGTGCGGCCCAGAACTACAACATTGTTGAAGATCTGGCCCAAGCACCTTCTGCGATGTCAGCCCTTGAAGTCCTTCAGACTTGTCCCATACAACGGAAGGCACTGTTAAAAGCTATCAGTGGAATTGACCCGACGGATACAAATTTAATAATCTTTGACTTGGAAGATCACATTCCAAGATTTCCCCCTCAACTTGCGTTCCAGATACAAGTGGTTGTCTCTGACAAAAACATTTGCTGAACTATTATTGATGAGGGTGCCTCGACTTGTGTTATGTCTCTTGCTTGTTGGAAAGCCATTGGCTCTCCTTCTTTGAATGAATCCCAGAACACTCTTAAAGCCTTCAATGGCTCTGGTTTTAAGCCCTACGGTGTTCTTCCTTCATTGTCGGTCACGTTAGAAGGTAAAATGGTCCAAGTCGAAGTGGAAGTCTTTGATGCTCCCCTTGATTATAATCTTTTGCTTGGCCGCAGCTGGATCGATTCCATGTGCATCGTTGTGTCAACCCTTTTCTGTGTAGTACATTTCCCTCATCAAGGAAAGGTTGTTACCATCGACCAAATTTCCTTCTTCAATTTCGATACCCATACTGGCAACGTACATTTTATCGCTAAAACCCCACTGGGTTATGAGAACGTCGGTGTAGGCCTTCTCAAGGACTCCTCGTTAATGGGTACTTTTCCCATTCCACTGCTTGATTTTCCATTCTCGTCGGTTGCTTCCATCAACATGATCTCCACATTGCCTCACAAACTTCTTGCATCTCATGACCCCTGGATAGTCCCCGACCCTGGAGATCATATTCATTTTGGAAACGAAATGTCGTTAAGTCCAGTTGAATCCACCTATCAGGCCATTCAATTGGAAACACCTTCTACCCATTCTCTTGGTGAGTTGTCTCCCGATCCTTTTCGTGTTATATTTCCCACTGACGATATGATCATGTCCGTCATGGAGGACACCCCATGGGATGATGGGCATCATCATTCTATCCTCTTTCTGGAGAAACACACTATTGAGAACAACCAATGGATTTCCACCCAGTCAACCGTTGTCATCATCTCGGCCATTCCCGAGTCTACACACGATGTGTTTGTTGAAGGGCACTTAAGCAATATCTTACCCACGATTCCCATTGACATATCCATCAAACCTGGATTCGTCGAAAAATTCCATATTGGAGCTCCGTGTTCCTTGACGAAATCGTCACCTATACATCCCTGTTCAAAGAGTTTCGTGACATCTTCGCCTGGAGTTACGAAGAAATGTCGGGTATCGACCCTAAAATTGTGATACATGAGATCAAGACATATCCTGATGCTAAACCCGTCTGGAAATGCCTTCGTCTAGTTCACCCACATAAAGCGGCTGCTATCGAACTCAAAGTCTAGAAACTTCTGAAAGATGACTTTATTTATCCGATGTCTCTCACAAACTAGGTTTCCAATCTTGTCTCGATTGACAAGAAACAAGGTACAATTCGTGTATGCGTTGATTATAGGGATATCAACAAATTTTGTCCCAAAGACAACTTTCCTACCCCTTTCGTCGATCAAATTGTCGATGACTGTGCCGAAAGTGAAATCTTATCTCTCATGGATGGTTTCTCCGACTATAATCAAATCAACATTGTTCCCGAGGACCACCATAAGACTGCTTTTATTTGTCCTTGGGGTACTTTTGCCTATCGGAAACTTCCTTTCGGTCTCAAGAACGCTGGAACCACTTTTCAACATGCTATGTCTTATGCTTTTCATGATATCAAGCACATCGTTCAAGCATATTTGGATAATTTACCCACTAATTTGATGCATAGAGTCGATCACCCAAACCACCTCCGAGCCATTTTCATTCATTGTCGATTCTACCGTATACGTTTAAATCCTCATAATTGCATTTTCTGTGTAGAATCCGTTCATCTTTAGGTTTTATCGTTTCGCGTCAAGGGATCCGGGTGGATCCTTTAAAGGTTGAGGCGATCCTTAATCTCCCTCCTCCTTCTACACTTCACCAACTGCAAAGTTTGTAGAGGAAAGTAGACTTTCTTCATCGTTTTATCCCCAATTACGCTGAGATAACTCATGGATTTAAGCGGCTATTAAAGAAGGATTCCGAGTTTGTCTAGGATACCATTGCCAACACTGCTTTTGAAGCTTTGAAGTTGTCCCTAACGCGAGCTCTGCTTCTCTTTCCCCTCGATTATAGTCACGATTATTTCCTTTATCTTGCTGCCTCATAGTAGACTATTGGCATGGTTCTTGTCCAAGAGGATGATGCTCACGACGAACATGTTATTTACTACTTGAGTCGAAGTCTCACGCCGACTGAAATCAAGTATCAACATGTCAAGAAACTGGCCTTGGCTACCATTCAAGTCGTCCAACGCTTATGGCACTATATCCTCTCATGAAAAACTACGATGATTTCTCATTGCAACCCTATGCAACACATTTTGACACGTCAATTGCTAGGGGGGAAATACTCCAAATGGATTGTGATACTCCAGGAGTTTGAATTGGAATTCGACCACGCCATGTCTAAGAAGTCCTTAGTTTTTCCTGAGTTGATATGTGATTTTCCCCATTCTGCAATGGAAAATGTAGCAGTTGATTCATTACCCGATGAATCTCTTTTCCTTATTAGCATTGATGATATTTGGTATGGGGATATCATTATATATCAACAAACCCAGATTTTTCGATCAACTTTGTCCAGTATTGAACGACGTTGAATATGCTATCAAGCTCGTCAATACATTATCCTCGAGGATACTCTTTATCGTTCGGGGATTGACTCTATTTTTCCACGTTGTCTAACATTCGATGAAGCTGAGAAAGATCTGAATGACTACCATTCTGGAGCATGTGGTGGTCATATGTATGGGTATGCTACTGCCCAGAAGATCTTACGTGCAGGGTATTTTTGGCCTTCTTTGTTTAACGACTGCATTATTGTCGTTCAGAAATGCCATGCCTGCCAGACCTATAATCAGAAGATTCGGTCACATCCTGCTCCTCTTCACCCTGTGGTCTCAGTTGGTCCCTTTGCGAAATGGGGCATCGATTTCATGACATGTCACCCTCACTCAGCCGGGGGGCATGGTTACATCATTGTAGCCGTTGATTACTTTACAAAATGGGCCGAGGCGATGCCGACATTTGACAACATTGGAAAGACTGCAACATTATTTCTTTTTAATCACATCATAGCTCGTTTTGGTGTTCCCCAAGATATTGTCACCGATCACGATATCCATTTTAGGAATTTATGATGTCCAAACTTACTGAAAAGTTGGGTCTTCGCCATGATAACTCAACACCCCATTATCCACAAGACAACATCCAGGTCGAAGCAATCAACAAAGTTCTCATAACTATGCTTCGATGAATGATAGGGATTCATAAAACAAGTTGGCACACAATGTTGTTTTTGGCATTGTGGGCTTACCGGACATCCGTCAAGTCTGCTACTGGGTTTACACCTTTTCGGTTAGTCTATGGTGTGGAAGCCATTCTCCCTATCGAATGCGAGATAACTTCTTTAAAACTAGTTGTTGAACTCCTACCCAACACTTCTGCTGAAGAAGAACGTCTATTGTATCTTATGCGATTAGACAAAACTCGACGTGACGCCACCCTAGTCATAGAAGCCCAGAAAAAGCGTGTCAAGGCCCAATACGAAAATCATGTCAAGCCTCGCATTTTCTCCGAAGGTGATCTTGTTCTTCTCTATGAACAGGATCGAGATATGTTAGGAGCTGGGAAATTCGAAGCCATGTGGCAAGGTCCTTATATCGTTCGACGAGTTTTGGAAAAAAGAGCTTATGAGTTGGTAGATTATGATGGTATCCCTTTGAGTGAACCCAGGAATGGGTTGTACTTGAAGAAGTACTATGCATAAAATCATCTGTGCACAAGTAATAGTATTTTATTGTATCATACATTTTGTGTGTTACTATAGCTTGATTTTGTCGTTATTTGGTCTCTGCCCTTATGTGACGTTGTGTTTGATTTCCAGATGTCGAAGTCTTTGCTACCCTATATTGGCTTCACTGATGGCGCTAGCCGTAGTACTCAGAACCTTGCTTCCACTGCGTGGGCAATTTACGCCCCTACAAACGAACTTGTCTCCTTACGAGGTGTGTGCCTCGGTCATGCGACCAACAACATTGCAGAGTATAACGTCGTTATTGAATTATTGGTTGATGTTATCTCGCTCAGAATTCGTCATTTGGTTGTGCGACTTGATTCGCAGCTTGTAGTACTACAGTTAAGTAATGTCTACTCTATTCGAAGTCCTACTTTGTTACGGGTGTATTTGGAAATTCGCCTCTTGGAACGTTATTTTGATCACATTGAATATCAACATATTCCTAGATGTCTAAATACATTAACAGATGCATTGCCTAATTATGTATTGGACAGACATTTGAATCATTTATAAATCAATCACATCAATATTCACACAATATAAGGTAAACTGGTAGAAGTCGTCTGTATATATAACGATCAAAAGATTTTTTTACAAAAAGTTTGTCTGAAGATCAAAATCTCAAAATATGAATCTCATAGCTTCTACAAAGTGACGTCATGGATGATGTTCACGGTAACACACGACTGCCCAAGAAACCCTATGGAGCAGTCGACTCATGGACCCAGACACTCCTACAGTATGACGTTGATTGCGTTGTGGAACCTCTTCCAGAGTCATGTCTGGAATATCTGCAGTCAAGCCCTCCAGATTTTGTTCCACCACTTGATAATCCTCTGCATATTGTGGCGCTGCCACTACCTCTCCTTGCTACTGAATGGGAGAAGTACCAGGAGGTCTGTAATGCCCAACATCTGTGACATCAACAACGATTTTGAATTAGTCTTTGGACGAACATATAAAACAAAAACATTTGAATATGACAAAATTTCACAAAACATGTGTGTACTTCTTACCAAGGTCCCCCCACTGAGCATCCTCTGGCAGTACTAAATCTGGATTTCCTTGGAAATCCAACCTGGCATAAGTATAGTCATCAACCATCAACATCTTTTGTTGAAGCCAGTCAAAGAAAGTATCATCATATTTGATGATCGGTCCTGCTATGTGCCGGGCCATGAGCCAACACCATCTCAACATCCTTGGATCCCTGGGAACCGGTAAATTCCACTCCACCTATAGCCTTAGTAATGGGACTCGCTCAAGGAAGAAGGATACCAACAAAGATCTGTACCCAAATTGCTTCAGGTCGCCTCATCTACATTTGGTCATCTGCTTTTTTATACTACGAAGCACAACATCTACCCATTTGAACACTCGAGGTTCAGTACACTCGATGGCATACTGGAAGTAACTCTGTAGCACCATGTGAGGAGAAGAACTCCCATCCATACAAGCTATGGTGAATTGGATA
The DNA here is from genome assembly GCA_009831015.1 of Picea engelmannii. Classification (NCBI taxonomy): domain Eukaryota; kingdom Viridiplantae; phylum Streptophyta; class Pinopsida; order Pinales; family Pinaceae; genus Picea; species Picea engelmannii. The sequence goes on along the minus strand of ML788146.1, from coordinate 716,421 downwards.
GTACGGAGGGTCAAATCTCGTACCCCCCAAATAGCTACTTTTCCCTTCTTTTTCTCTGCCTCGGGAACGCAATGTAAACGACAATACTCACTCATGGGCATCCCACCACCTCTGCCACCAGTCAGGCTCACATAGGACCCCCGCTGGGACAATCCAGTCAAAAAGTAAATTTCCTCAATGTCTAAGGATAGTGTGTGGACCCCCACATGAAATACCTGCTCATCAGGGTACCACATATGCACCAGGTACTCTAACAACCTGACTTGGGCCCTCATACCCAAGATACGAAAGTACTTCAAGAGTCCATAGTTTCTCAAAGAAGCAATAGTAGGTGGATGATTTCCAGCAATTGCATTGTCTTCTTCATGCTCCCTTTCACGCCATTCAAGCACCATTTTGATGACCAATTATCTGCATAAGAGTCACAACAAGAAGATTAACAAATTTTTTCATGATTTGGTTCTTGTTCATTGGGTAAACTTTTAAAAAAAAAATTGAGCTTTACGGTTCTCGCAGGTGCCCTGTGTGCATAGTGCGAGAACCTCGCAGGCTGCATTAGGCTCACCTGCGAGAATGCCCCATTCTCGCAGGTCTTGTGTAGCATTCCTGCGAGAATGGCAATGCGCAAGTAGGGCTTGCAAAATCAACCCAAAAATGAAATTTAACCAATGAAATTGCAAAATTAAACTATGAAAGTGTTAAGGACAAAGTGCCTACCTTACTATCGTTGACGGCTCGCTGAATGGTCTCTCGTAGCTCCCACAATCTAACGCCGAACTTTGAGGGTAAAAGAGGGGTTTTTGAGCTCAAATAGTGGAAAGGTAAAAATGATGTGGTAAAAAGAGTATTTACTCCTTTTTATTCACTTTTACTATGTCATTTGATTTTTTATGATTATTTATCTATTAAACCCTAATACCTAATGTCATTTTGAATGTAACTTTTGCAGGCGTAGTGATTTCGATGGTCACATACACAGATACATAAATTTTTTTCTTTGTCATTGCATGTTTTGATTGTTTTTTCGGGTTTTTGTATAAAACCTCGGGCGTGGTCTTTGTCCGTTCTTGCACTCGTAAATACATGAGAACACGACCAAACATACTTTTATCACTTTTTCGGGCTCAACAAGGTGATACGAAAAAGGAACCCCCTTGGAGTCCTCTTTAAGCTCTTTTCAGACTCTCTAAACATGAAAAGATAGGCAAGCGACCTTTCTATTTTCATGCTCGATAAAGTATCTGAAGTAAGCGTCTGGTGAGCGATAATTTATCTCTTTTTCGGTCTCATCCAGACTATTTTACGAAAAAGGAACTGAGAGAGTTCTCTTTTAAGTGTTTTTCCAGACTCTATAATATTGAAAAACCTTCGAGTTTTCTATCTTTGGACTCGTTAAACAAACATCGACAGACCCGTAATGGGACCGAACCACTCCTTCTTAGGGTTCGTTAAACATACTCTGAGGGACTCATCCGAAGGATGAGCTTACATCAACAAGCATATGTTATCCTTCTCAAGCTTGCGTAAAAATAAAGAGGTACTTGCCAGAAATGGTGGGGGAAAATTTGGGAAAGGGATATGTTTTCATCTTCATATTGATTGGCAGTAAGTGTTGCTCTTGAACATGACACCCCCTATTCATCATTTGAAGCCGGTTTGGGAAATCCATTTGTCTCTCATTTAATTTTCTACAAGGTCATTCTCTGTGTCTTTATTGAGTCAATGCTGCCAAATCATTGGTCGTGTCGTTCATATGTTCAAGAGAAGTCCATTTGAAACCTATATTGAGTCTACCATATGCAATTATCCATTCTCTCTGTGTCGGCTTTCCCTATGTCCAGTCCAATTCACATCAGACTCTGTTTCACCTTCAAAATATGTTACTCATTTCGTGTCATTGATGGGGGATACATCAAGTCCCTCCTGTGACAAGTTTTGTTCCGTCGACTTCAGTTCATTATCCGAAATTAAGACTTATAAATTATTTGGTACCTTGGAGCTTGCATGCCTCAATGGCAGGTTTCCTCAGTTTCGACAATGGGTTTACGTCATTGACCCCTGATCGAAAGATTCCATTGGATGTTCAACTTCAACTCATTTATTCTCACTCGATGGATTGTACTAGGGTACCTTGGGAGTCATTGACATTAATGGTGATTTCCCTCACACTTGTTAACAGTTTCATCAATGACCGGTAATCAAGTGGTTTCTGCCATGTTCGACTTCAACACATGTAATCACATGGTTAGATTCGTACTTTGGGCGATGAGATTGAAGACCCTGGATATAATCTCTTTTGTCCAGGTTGCGATGGAGTATGTATAATTTGAGACACATAGATCCACTGTGTATGTCTCGTGGCTATGTCGTCTTAATTTGAAATTTCTCACATAGATCCACAGTGTATTCCTGGTGGCTATGCTATATTTTGACGGCATGGATCCACAATGTATGTTTGGTGGCCATGACCCATGTCTACAATGTCATCAGTCTATGATCTAAGTATGGGAATTCCTACCTCATAATTGGTATATATGATATTCTGCAGATGCTTGGTTGTTCGCAGGTTTCCGATTAGGTGTGCTCCTGGTTTTTGACACACACATGCAACTTACAAAGTCTTTCGGCTGTCACTAGTTCCAACCTCATACTTTGGGGGGAATTATATTACCCATGATTTTGGTCATCATGATGATGTATTGATGATGGTGTACTCAGGCTCTTCATAAGAACTTTCTCCTGAGAAAAGTTACTTTCATCTCTTCCCATAAAACTCATTTTTCAAGGAGGTTCGCAGGCTGTTAATACATTTGGGTGCTAGAATGCATGATTCTCGCAGGTTTCTTTAAGCCAGGGTGTGAACTTCTCGCACTGTGTTGAATAGATAGGGTGTGAACTCTTCCTAAAGCATGGAAAAAGATGAATTCTCGATGTTTCTAGAAGGGAATCTTCTAGAAGGATGGGTTGGAATTCGAATGGTTATCTTTGTATTGGATTCCCTGATATTTTGGGATCATTCTTATCCAAGTAACTAATTCATTCTCTCCTATATATTGAGGGAATTCTAATGGAAAAGGTTAAGCAAGATTCATTGGAGAATTGGTGAAAGAATTGTGTGAAGGACTTAGTTGAACAACAACTTGGAGACTCTAGCAAGTCTATCAAGAGGATTTGATCTTCTTCATACAAGGATTGAGCAAGTGTGTGTGTCAGAGCCAAGATCCATCGAAAGGAAGTTTGCGACATCAAGGCTCAGGTTGTAATCTTTACTTTCCATTAATATGATACAATGGCATGTCCCTTTCCCATAAATCTATTTCCACTTTATTGTGTAATTCCTTGATCATACACATAGGTTGACTGTTGAATATATTGTGCTATCTTCACTGTGGTTGGTTTGTGTCATCTTGGTCTTGACCTCACGAGAGCACCGGAGCAAAGTGGGAGCAACATAGACCCTAGGAAGCGATATAAAGGCATGGTATTTGTTCCTTCCTCCTAGTCGATTCAATGGTCAAAACTTAGGGAAAGAGTCATGTACTGTCCTGTTTTGTTCTAGATCCAAGTGGATCTAGGGAGATCAGTTAGTGTCTGCACCTACCGATTAGTCCGATAACACATGTGGATCAAGTTCTTCGCCTACTCTCTCAGCACCAACTTTTCCTGAAACAGTCCAAATGTGCTTTTGGTGCGTCAGAAGTAGAATGCTTGGGTCATCTAGTGGGAAAGGATGGCATCAGGGTGGACCCAAAAAAGATTGAAGCTATGCAAGACTAGACGCACCCAAAGACTTTCAAAATCTTGCGTGGATTTTTGGGCCTCACAGGGTATTATCGCAAGTTCGTTAAGAACTATGGAAAGATTGCAACACCTCTCAC
>ML788146.1:692183-704612 GCA_009831015.1 Picea engelmannii | reverse complement strand
TCTTCACAAGAACTTTATCTTGAGAAAAGTTACTTTCTTCTCTTTCCAGAAATATCATTTTTGAAGGAGGTTCGCAGGCTGCTAGTACATTTTCCTGTGAGAATGACCTATTCTCGCAGGCTGCCTTAAGCCAGGGTGCGAGAAGTTCACACTGTGTTGAACTGCTAGGGTGCAAACTCTTTCTAAAGTAAGGAAAAAGATGAATTCTAGAAGCTTCTAGAAAAGAATCTTCTAGAAGGATGAGATGGCATTCAAATGGTTATCCTAGTACTGGATTCCCTAATATTTTGGGATCATTCTTATCCAAGTAACTAATTCATTCTCTCCTATATATTGAGGGAATTCTCATGATAAAGGTTAAGCAAACAAGGTTAAGCAAGATTCATTGGATAATTAGTGAAAGAATTGTGTGAAGGATTGAAGCTTCAACAGCTAGGAGACACCAGCAAGGATATCATAAGGGTTTTGATCTTCTTCATGCAAGTGAGGAAATGTGTGTGTCAGATTCAAGGGACATCGAAAGGAGGTTTGCGACATCAAGGCTCAGGTTGTAATCTTTACTTTCCATTAATATGATACAGTAATATGTCCCTTTCCCATAAAGCTAGTTTCACTTTATTGTATAACTCCTTGATCATATACATAGATTGATTGTTGAATAGATTATGTTTTCTTCACTTTGGTTGGTTTGTGTTGTCTTGGTATTGACTGCACGAGAGCACTGGAGCGAAGTGGGAGCAATAAATACCATAGGAAGCGATTATAAGGTATGTTCTTAGTTCTTGCCTCCTATTTAATTGAATGGTCAAAATCTAGGGAAAGAGTCATGTTCTATCTAGCTTTGTTCTAGATCCAGGTGGATCTAAGGAGATTGGTTCGTGTCCGCACCTACAGATTTATCCAATAACAAGAAGTCCTCTCAATAATTGGTAATTCAGAATTGTTCTAAAGAGTTAGTTCTTTCCACTTGTGTTCTTGGACTTCACTCTGTTGAGGAGAGCCCTCCGGTGGCATGGTAGGCAAGGGTTGAGAACCTTCCAGATCTTTTGGGGGTAGTCCTTGCATTCTACGTGAACGACGTTGAGGGTCAATTGTGATCGATTTAAAATATTACGAAAGAAATTCTATGGCCAACTTAGGTAAACAAACAACACACGCTAGTAAAATCTAGGAATCAAAACCAATCAAACAGGACCTTCCAATTCTGAAGTCACTAGTTGGTGATGAAATCCAACGTCGTGACGACGAGACAAGAAGGGAATTGGCAAGGGTGAAAAAGTTACGTTGATGACCTACTTAACAAACTTACACCCTGGTGCAAGCTCCCACACATAATCATGGGTATACCCTCCAAGGATCCCAAGTGAGTCTGGCCAACGTTGATTCCAGGTACCATGAAGAGTTACCCCTCCATAGTCACCTCGTGTAAGACTCTAAGAAGATAGGCTACTAAGGTTACCACAAACAACAATTATGCCTGGGGAAACAATCAACAGTCCGATCCACATGCAAGGGAAGGGTATCTAGCCCGAAATCAACCTGAGAGGCTTCCACTCATCATTGTGGGTATACCTTCAAGCAACCCCCATAATACATGCAATCTCTACACCGAGATCAACAAAGTAGGGTGAGTAACTCTGTCAATCTCAATGCGACCTCAGGTTTGACCCTTGTGTGAGAAGGGCTTCCTAGGACTAAATGATGCAAATGGAATTTAACACTCACTATCACAAGATACTATTGTGTGTTTTGTGCTTTGAAGAGTGTGTTTCACTGCATACTCCAAAGCTCTAGCCTAACTAATGTTGGTGCAAAAGAGCCCTAGAAAAAGTTACAAGTTGAATTTTAAAAATTATGTGATATTATTAAAGGTTGTTTTTACTCAAGAGGGAGACGGAAATGAAATCGGTGTTGTGTAAGACTTAGACCCAACAATGCGTAAATAGAAATGAATGATACAAACTTTCGTTCAATGAATTCTATCTATAGCAGGAAGAAAGAAATTTTTCTGGAGCAATGCAAACTACGATGTACAATTCTTGTTTCAAATGTAGTACCAAACAATTATGGAGAACGTAAATTCACTATTCATTCTCTTTCAATGTTTTAACACTAATATTTTCTGAATGATTGCTCAAAAGAACAAAAAAAAAAAAAATCTGGTTTTTTTTTTAGAAACCAAAAAATAGGGATGGAACTAGGAAAAGGTAAGTAACCAATGAAAATACAATACTCAATAAACGGCCAAATCAATTCTTTCAATGGAGATAAAAATAAAAATTGATAAGAAAAAGTTTCTTCAAATGCATATGGACAAAGAACTTTTCCAAGCAGCAAGCAATCTAAAGAAATAATAATCCCAACTTTTAATCCGATCAAAGACTTTTGACCAAACAAGCACTCGAATCTCAGAATCCGAGATTATACCCTCATTGGTAAAATGTCAAGAAGTAAAAACTGGGAAAAAATGATTAAGAAGAGTTTTTGATCTCCGAAAACTAATCGACCGCAAGATTTGAAGTCAAGAAATAGTTAAACACTAGCAAAATAAGTTCTTCCCAGATGAACAAACAAATATGGGCATCAAAAAGAACAAGAAGACATGATCCAAAACTTTTACAAATGGGTTCGTAGTCTAGTAGTGAAGTACAATTGCGAGAATGAGTCATTCTCACAGTCTAGACACTGGCAGGGTGTGAGGAGGTCGCACTGGAATGAACAGTAGGGTGAGAAAATGAATGATTCTCGCAGGCTATAAAGAGGTACAATGCGAGAAGGGTTGTAAATTATGAAAATTTGGAAAAGGGACAAAAATTTTGAGTGAACTTCTAGGTCCAGAGAGTCTATAAGGTACTCCTATAGACTCAGAGACTGGTTGGCAATGAAATAGGTAGACCAAGAGAAAATGGACAACAAAAGACAACAAAAATGAGTTGTTTCCCTAGCAGAGTTTCCAATTTTGTTATAGGATAAATCAGTATATGCAGACACTGACAGATCTCCCTAGATCCACTTGGATCTAGAACAAAATAGGACAGGACATAACTCTTTCCCTAAGTTGTAATCATCAAATATACTACCAAAAAGGAATGAGTGACATACCTTTATATCGCTTCCTTAGGTCTTTGTTGTTCCCACTTCGCTCTGGTGCTCTTGTGAGATCAGGTTCAAGACAACACAAACCAACTGAAGTGAATATAGTAAAGTATATTCAATGAAAGCCTATGCATATGATCAAGGAGTTATGCGATAAAATAAGAGTGATTTTATGGGAAAGGAGCATGCCATTGTATTGTATTAAATGAAAGTAGAAAATACAACCAGATCGCCTTGATGTTGCAAGATTCCTTTCAGGGGTTCTTGGTTCCAACACACACACTTGCTATACACTTGCATGAAGAAGATCCAATATGGCTTGATGGGAAAATGGAGGCCTCAATATTCAATTCAAACAGGGTTCCTCACACAATTCTTTCATCAATTCTCCATTCAATCTTTCTTAACCTCTTCCTTGAGAGACCCTTCATTATATAGGATAAGGAGAGATGGTTAAAGGGATGAGGATGATCCCACTAAATATGAGAAGTCAGTAGGATGCCAACCATGCGAATGCCAACTCATTTTCTATAAGGTCCCCTTCTATAACCTTCATAACTTCCTCTTCCTTTTAAGCTTTAAAACAAGTTCGCACCCTACCTATAGAGAAGACTACGAACACCTCGCAGGATAGGTATAGGGTTGCCTACGAGAATCAAGATTCTCGCACCCTACAACACAGTCAGCCTGCGAACTCATCTTAAAAATATGTTTTGTGGAAGAAGAAAACAATCACTTTTCTCAGGCAAAAGGTCCTTATGAGAGCCTGAACACATAACTGTAGAGACATCACCAGAGTGACCAAAATAATGTGTAACAGGATAATGTGTATCTATTGTGATATTGATGATATGATGATGATTATGATGATATATTAAATGCTAATAATAAATTGTTGAATATTTTTGAAGAATATTTATTGTGGTTAAAAGTAAGAAAATTACTAATATTGATTCACCGCCCCCCTCTTAGTATTCCAACATATTTATGTCATCAGATTCCGAGGAAAAGGAACAAAATGTAAAACGTTTTGACAATGACATGGACAACTAAGCACATTCGATGCATGTTTTTCTTCAATAATCCCCAAATCATTGTGATTGACCTACACTTTCTAAGCTCAATTTATTTAGTTTGTAAACTAATTTGACAATTAAGTGGACTAAGAAGATCTTGTGCATAGTTTTCTTGGCAAATCATGAATTATATCTATCAAGGATACTAAATAACTATTGAACATGCTTCTTCCATGCCCATCTTTAGAAGCCTAAATTTTAATGATAAGACGGGGATGTATAGAAGCCTAAATTTTAGGGATAAGATGGGGATGTATAGAAGCCTAAATTTTAGTGATAAGATGGGGATATATATCAATTATGTAGAGTAGGAATTTAACAATTTTGTCATTAATTTTTAAAGTTAAGTTACTAGTTATATAAATTTCTAGTATGTATGTTTAGTTAATTTTGGTTACAATATTATTGTAATTCAATTTTTTTATAAAAAAATAACATTTGTTTTTTTTAAACATACAATATATAGAATGTTTTTCAAATTATAAAGCTTTTTTTAAAAAAAAAAAAAAATAATAATAATAATTCCTTAAATTTTTTTTTATTTTTTATTTTTTCCTTTTCAAATTTAATATATCAAACTTCAACCTATGGAGCTACAAGTTTTTTTAAGTTGATAAAGATAAAGGAATTGGAATGAACACGAATAACCATTAGATATTGAGATTAACATTGTTTATCTAATGTAAAATTTAGTATGCACATTTATCATAAAAATTAGCCAATGGCTATGACCATTTCTAGGTATCACTATAATGTAAGAAAAACACTACCTTAGATCCATGTTGATTCTGGTCTATACATCATTGAAAGCGATCCAATCCATGGATGTGTAAACCTTCCTCAAATTTTGGTTGGTTGAGACACTTCACTGATATGTTATTTAGTTTCCTTAACTTATGAAAATATTTAATAATATAACTAGTTTTGCATCAAATTATTTTGTTTACAAAATAATTTAAAATAATTTAATTTTATAAATATAAATTCCTTTTTTCCCCATTATAATTTTTTTCTAGTTAAACATTCTAAAATTCAGACCTTTCTTAGTTTTTCATCATCGAAATCTAATTATGAAATCTTTGCTGAAATTGTAATTTTTTATTGATGAATTTTTTAGTTTTGGGTGCAGAAATGGATTTTGTTAGATACCTAACCTCCCTAACTCCTCAAATAGAAAAAATAATATATTTCCATATAATAAAGGTCAGTATTAGTTAATAAGGACTACTTAATAAATTAGAATAAGTCAATGTAATAAGACCTAATAGAAGCTTTCGCTTCTAGAAGGATCTTCCTATAGAATGATCTTTAGAAGATAGAACTAGTATAAATAAGAGTAGGAGTCATGATAAGTTTTTTCTTGATAATTATTGTAATAGAGCACTGCTCTACTGGAGGTTTTCCCCTCGAAGATGCAAGTGAACATTGTTTCCTATCAATAAAGTTATTATTTTGTTAATTAGTTAAATTTTCTAGGAAAAAATGTGTCGGAGTATATTTTGGTGTTGTGGTTTCATCTATTGTTTTGTTCCACTATATTTTCTGCAATATTTCTTTTTTTGCTATTATAATAGATATGGTACCTTACAAGTGGTATTAGAGAACTTTCCTTGGCATAAAATTGTGGCTTAATTTTTTTTCAGGGTAGAGACGTATTCCAATGTCTTAAATCTACAGAGATCTGTTGTTCAATGCATAAATCCATGGTCATGGAAGCATACATGCAAGAACTACAAGTGGTACTTAAGTGCACTTTTTTGGCTTCCATTGTAACCCCTATTGGTACCCCTTCGAGTGGTAGTGCATCATAAAACACCTGTATATAGATCGACCTAGATATCTTGAAGCCCTCTGTAGATAAACCAATTACCTGCCTAACTGCTATAGTGCCACCGAGAAAAATACTTGGTAAGTTACTCTCTAGTACTTGCATAGTCGGGCAGTATAGATAAGGGAATGATCTAGCCTCCTTAGTTGGTTCCCTAAGATATTGGGTCAAGTACTAATGTTGGACCCCGCACATATATTAGAGAGATATAGTACAGGGAAAACCCTTGTCTGTAGAAACCTTGAATACCTTAACCATTGGGACAGAAACAAAAATATAACATACAAGATCTATTTTCGTGCAACTTTACCTCCTGCATTATGGTTGTGAAATTACTACATATTTTTCTTGTTAAGAATTTGGGCCTTTCAAAACTGAAATATTCTTCAGATTGGAGTATAAAAACAAAAATTATTGGACCTATCTGCACCCTTATTTTAGACCTACCCCATTGGACTCCTCTTTTCATCCTGGTCATCGTGATACCTATCATTTTTTATCATTTTTTTCCTCTGGTCCTGACCCCCTTTTCGACACCCCTACTTGGGACTTATTCCATTGGAATCCTCTTTTTGTCTTGATCACAGTGATACATAATCATTTCTTAGCCTTGTTTTTATATGGAACCACCCACCCTTTTCACCCTTTTTTCTTTCCCACCTCTTCCTGTGTATTCTCCTCACCATGGCCATCATTCGCAACCAAGACCTTGAAAATTTCATAGCTACCCACATTTAATATAAAATGGACTACCTGAAAGAAGAAATGAAGGACATCAATTCCCACCTTGCAAACCAGTTTGAATCCCACCTTGAGTCTCATCTTGACTCATTTTCAACCAAGGTCCTAGAAAAACTGCCCATTTATGGAATTCATTCCTCATAAGACCAACCTTCTAACCTTGAAGGTATTGCTTCCTCTAATTCCCAACAGTTTCAGTCCAACCCTTTTCATCGTGATTTTCATCTTCCCCTAGTGGAGGTGAACAAATTTGATGGCTCATATCCCACTGGTTGGGTTACTCAAATGGAATACTACTTCTCCTTGCATGGCATCACTGATGACTTGGAAAAAATTTGTTACGGTGTCCTCTATTTGGACCTTGAACATTGGCAATGGTGGTAATGGCATCACAAATCATGCCAAGGATTTGTGGATGAACTTTATGACCTCTTTGACACTGATACACACTCCCTAGGTGTAATATACCAGATATAAAAAGTATGCAGAACATAAATAAAATGCTAGAAATGGTAGAATAACAACAATATAACCAGAACAATCACCACAATAACACTGAAATGATATATGAATAACAATAGAAATAACACTTTGATTCTAAGAGAAATGTTCATGGGCCTCTTTGAGGGGGCAATGTCCAGTCGAGTAGAGCTCTATTACAATAATAGTCAAGCTGGGGTTCTCATACCCTCGACTCCTATTTATACTAAATATGTCTTATCAAAAGAAGCATCTAGAGGAAGATCCTTCTAAAAGCGGAAGCTTCTATTAGGTCTTCTTACATTTGACTTATTCCATTTTATTGAAAGGCCTTATTAATATTGAACTTTATTACATCCAAATATATTTTTCTACCTATGTGTGGGTTAGGACCCTAACATGTTCTCCCCATTAAAAACAACCTTGTCCTCAAGGCTTGAGATGTGGAAATTGTTGCAAAATGGTAGTTGGTTCCCAAGTGGCATCTGCTGGAGTTGTATCTTTCCACTGGACTAACACTTCCCTGATGGTTCTCTGATGTAGGTGACACTCACGCTGGTCCAAAACTGCTTGTGGTTGTAGCCAAATGGATCCTTCTTCGGCTAACTCGGGAAGGTTGGTTTGAATTTGGCATTTAGTTCCAATCACCGTCTTTAAGCATGAAACATGAAAAATAGGATGTAGCTTAGAATGACTGGGAAAAGCTAACTGATAGGCCACTTGTCTGTTGGCACAAGGGAAAACCCAGGGTTCAATGCTCAAGAGCGCACCAAAAAAACCCTAACTATCGGCCCTTTTGGAAACACCTATGAAGCAGATGAAGTTTCACCCGAGGTAGAGGTAGGGGCGGTTGTAGGACTCATATGTCTACAACCTTAGCTGGGACACAAATATATGATTATAACACTTAGAAATTATCTAGCAAGGTTTATCTATCAATATTCAACCCTTACAGCACTTTGCAGATAGCACAGAGCATTGCAATATATACTTAGATTCAAGAAGACATAGCACTTAGATACAACAAGATAGATTGGATTCACTAGATCAGACACTAAGCATCTTATATATCATATCTAACATTCGTTCCTATCTCAGAAGTACAAAACATAACTAAATCTATTTAATCACATCAAGCACTTAGCCAAGAAGGACATAGACGCATTAGTTCGAAGCACAGAGCACAATACACAAAATTACCATGGTTCACCCCCACCCTGGGGCTACGTCCACAAAGTCTTCTTCTTTATATTATCTCGGTCAAGTGGTTACAACAAAGAGCTTCAATGACCCTTACTTCGCACATGATAGAAGATCTGCATAGCTCGCTAGATCCTTCTTCCTTTCACTTCAGCACAAAACTACAACAACTCACACTTATATTTTCAAACTCCTTACAATCATGCACAGAGCACTTGCAATATACATCCTATCACACAGATCTAGTTACTAGCACTAATCCTTTAGCTATACATCACATAGATGTACCACCCTCCCTACTTACATTGCCTAAGTATCTATTTATAGATTAAAAAATGGGCCTAAGTGTGGGTAAACCCATGGGTCGACATCCCTTTCCCGTTACATCAACCCAAAACCCTAAAGGGACCCAAAAATAGGTCTAGTTTCCCTAATTTCCACTTCGCGTTGCACTTCATCTTTGGCAAACTGTCACAGTTCCAAAAACGGTCAAATATGACCAAGTATTCTTCAAAACTTGGTCAAGGGCCAACATTGTCCCACATGCTTGAGAACGGTACAAGGACCATAAAATTTGGGCGCTAGCTTCTGACAATGCTCGACCATGAGGGAATTTTGCTTGTAAGGTTGCCATCAAAGAAACACCTGATCCCCTTCTGCAAATTGATGTTCAGAGTGATCTTGATCTGCTTGTTACTTCATGCAATTCCGTTCCATGACCAAATTATCTTTGAGGGTATGGAGAATAGCCTCTTGAACTGTAAGCGTTTAGTCAACTTCCTAGACCTTCGAGACACTAGGTAAGTATGAGAGAACTGAAGGTGGATTTTTTCCATATACCACTTCAAAAGGAGTCATGGGTGTAGTTGTATGGTATGAAGTGTTGTACCACCATTGAATTAGGGGTAACCATTGAGCCCACTGATTTTTCTTTTCCAAGGAAAAAAACCTCAAATATGTTTCCAAACACTTGTTGACAACTTTCGTTTGACCATCAGTCTAGGGATGATAAGATATGCTAAGATGAAATTGGGTGCCTTGTAGCTTGAACAGTTCTTGCCAAAAATTGTTGGTGAAAGTTGGGTCGCGATCATAAACAATATAATGTGGCATGCCATCAAGCTTGAAGACCTGATTCATGAAAAGTTGAGCAACTCTGGATGTTGTAAATGGGTGTTGAAGAGAACAAAAATGAGCATACTTAGAAAGGAGATAAAAAATAACCATGATGACTGATTTATTTCCCGATTTGGGTAAGCCTCTAATAAAATCCATAGAGATATCCCTCCAAACAACAGGTGGAATCGGAAGCGGTTGTAGTGTGCCCGAAGATTTTACTGTTTTGACCTTGTTGCGTTGACACACATCACACTCATTGATAAAATTAGGAATATCCTATTTCATGCCATCCCAGAAAAAAAGAGCGTTTGACCTTGTCATAGGTTTTGGTAAACTTGGAGTGCCCAACTGTTGGTGTAGCATGAAGCTCAGAAAGTACCATGGATTTAAGTTTTGATTGTTTACTTAAATACAAACGACCTTTGTATCGAAGATCATCATGGAGCCAAGAGTACCCTGGGGAAGCTGGACCATTGGACTGCAATTGTTGGATCAACTGTTAACTTTTGGGATCTTGTAGCCATTCCTGGCGAATGGCTTGGTGCCAATATGGTACAATAAAGGAAAGAGAGAAAAGGGATCCTTCATATTAATATTTTTGGGAAAGTGCATCTACAACCACATTGTATTTTCCTTTCTTGTAAATGATCTAATAATCATATCCAAAGAGATTCATCACCTATTTTTGTTGCTCCGGGGAGGAAATGTGTTGTTCCAGAAAATACTCGACGTTTTGATGGCTTGTCTTAATTTGGAAGCGTTTCCCTAATAGATAAGGGTGCCACAGATCAATGACATGCAAAATAGCCAACATTTCCTTTTCATAAATTGATTTGCCCAGATTTCTTTCAGACAGTTGCTTGTTGGTAAAGGCCAAAGGTTGACCCTCTTGTATAAGGACAACACCAATTCCTTTCCCTGAAGTATCACATTCCAAGACAAAGGTCTTTGTGAAATAAGAAAGGGCCAAGACTGGAGTGGTGCACGTGGACATCTTCAAGGTTTCAAAAGCTTGAGAAACTGTTGGAGTCCAAGTGAAAGAGTTATTGTTTAGGAGTGCAGTGAGAGGTGTTGCAATCTTTCCATAATTCTTAACAAACTTGCCATAATAACTTGTTAAGCCTAGAAATCCATGCAAGATTTTGAGAGTATTTGGGTGAGGGAAGTCTTGCATAGATTCAATATTTTTAAGATCCTCCCTGACACAGTCCTTGCGAACTAGATGACCCAAGTAATTGACTTTTGAGGCGCCAAAAACACATTTAGACTGTTTCAGGAAAAATTGGTGTTGAGAGAGTAGATGGAGAACTCGATCCACATGGGAAATATGGTCTATCTAGGTTTTTCCATAGATGAGGATATCATCAAAGAAAACTAAGACAAAATGATGGAGAAAAGGATGGAAGACATGATTCATGAGGCTTTGGAAGGTGGAGGGTGCATTACACAAGACAAAGGGCATGAACAAAAACTCATAGTGGCCCTCATGAGTTCTAAAGGCAGTCTTGGGAATGTCATCCTCTTTCGTATGTATCTGGTGGTACCCAGAACGAAGATCAAGTTTAGTAAATAACTGGGTGCCACTCGATTCATCCAAGAGGTCATAAATGACAGGAATGGGAAATTTGTCTTTAATGGTAAGTTTGTTGAGGGAACGGAAATCAGGACACATTCGCCAAGAACCTTCTTTCTTCAGGACCATGACCACAAGAGAAGAATAGGGGCTTGCACTAGGGAGGATAATGCCTGTGTTAAGGAGTTCTTGGACCATTTGCTCAATTTCATTTTTTTGGGAAAAGGGGTGATGATATGGATGGATATTGGGAGGAAGGATTCTTGGTACATGGGGAATGGAATGATCATGAACACCACAGGAAGGAGGGAGTTTCTGGGGGGTGTAAAAGACCACTTGATTTTTAGAAAGGATGGATTGGAGGTCTTGCGGCACCGAGGGTGTCTCTGCTGCTTATATGGCATGGAGTTGGGCAATAACCTCAAAATGACCTTTTTTGAGTAGCTTTTCCATGCGATGGGAACTAATGATCTCAGGTGAACCGACGGTGATGCCTTGGAACTTGTATTGTTGGCCCTATTGGTCGAATTGCATGGTTAATTCCTTAAAATACATGAGAATGGGACCCAAATTATTTAGCCAGTCTGCACCCAACACAATGTCACAACCACCCATGTCGATAGCAAACATATGGGATTTTAGGTGGTAGTCACCAATTTGGAGACACACATTTTCACAACTCCCTCCACATTTCATGGAGCCACCATTGACAATCATTATTTGGAAATTATTGAGGGCATGGATGTAGCAATGATTTTCTTAGGCAATGTGGCGATGAATAAAATTATGGGTGCTTCCACTATCAACCAGAATGATGCCCTTCCTATGATTGATGTAACCGATTAGCTTGAGGGTTTGGGGAGCATAGAAGCTAGTGAGAGTATTGAGGGAAATGAACGATTCTACTTTGGGAGGGTCTGACAAAGGGGTTATGTCAGTGGTTTCAAGTGATTCATACACAAGGGGAGCTTCAACATCCTCTTCCAAAATATCCTCCGATATGGCCATAAAAAGATTTTGTTCCTTACACTTGTGGCCTGAGAAGTATTTTTCATCACAATTATAACAAAGGCCTTTGATTTGGCATTCAACCATTTCAACCTCGGTCAATTTTTCGATCTTTAGTGGAGAGGAGGGAATAGTGGGATTTACGGGTTTAGTGCAAGGAATAAAGGAGGGTTTCTAGTTTTGAGAAGATACAACTTGTTGTTATTCTTTATCTCTTTTAGTAGCCTCCACCCAACTTTGAGGCTAAGCCATGAGGACATGGGCCCAAATATTATCCTTGAGGCCACTGATAAAACACTCTCAGAAAA
>ML788146.1:668392-679721 GCA_009831015.1 Picea engelmannii | reverse complement strand
GTACTCTGCTGAACATACCCTTCTTTTTGTTGAAAAGTTTAAAAAGGATGGCCGAACAGGTCCAAAAGGATAACGAGTTTCGAGGAAGTCTATTCCATTTTGGTCTAGTTAAAATATTGATTAAATCTGCACTGTTGAAGAAGCAAGAAACTTGGGACCTATTCACTGCAAAAACCCTCGCCTCTGCCCAGGCTAAAGATAGGAGTATGAAGCCTGTTCCCCCACACAAAAAGTTGACCTCTAGGAAAAAGAGGGTTAAAGCCCCGACCAAAGACTGTGCTAGGGACCCTGATTCAGAACCTCCAATTGATGATGAAGTAGAAACCAATAATGAAATTGTGAAGGACACCACACCTACAGAGGCGAACATTGAAATCCCGAGTTCTTCCCTAGCTGCTGAGAACATAATTGACATAGAGGAACTGGCAGAGTTGACTGACAGGCCTAGGAGGAATCCAAAAAGGAAGTGTAAAAGCATATTTTCAGGTATGGACAACTCGGTGCCAAGTTACCCACCACAGGAGAGGTTGGAGAGTGTGGATGGTCACGAGGAGGCCCTAGAGCCCTCCGAGATGACTTGGATTTTGTCTCAATTAATTCGAAAGACCCAGAAAATGGATCGGCGGGCTACTCCCAAAGGAATTGAGCAGAGTGAGCCAATTCAAGTACCAACAGGTACCCCTGCTCGGATACAAAGAGAGTTCACTCCTGAACCCGATCCAGTCGACACCTCAGAACTCAGTCCAGATCATAACTTTGATCCAATTGACACTTATGAACGCAGCCCAGATGAGTTCACTCCTGAACTCAGTCCAAATCATGATTCTGATAGAGTTCACACCCCTGCTCAAAGCCCAGATGAGTTCACTCATGCGTCTAGCCCTCAAGCACAGCCAGAACAAGATCAAACATTTGAAACCCACTGTGAGATTTCCTCCCGTCGATCCTTGAAACCAATGGTGGCAAAACTAGAAATAAAGAATAACACATTGAAGGAGAAGTTACATGAGTACACTGTATTGGATAGACATATTAAAACTGAGAATGACCTCATGAAACTCAGGGTAACTCACCTCTTGTCCAAGATTGAAAGGTTAAAGCAGAGGAATAAGGATATTTTCAGAAGGAACAGGCAACTTCAGATGACTGCCAGAAAGCATATTATAATCAACAGAGTCCTCAAGAAAGAAATCAGGAATCTGAAGAAACAGGAGAGGCTACAAATGYTGGTTGCAGCCGCTGCAACCCTCTGATTGCWACYAGTCTTTGACTTTTGTTGCCTGAGGACAGGCAAAGACTTCAGTATGGGGGCATGTTGGTMTCCAGTTTTGATCATGTTTTCGCCTATCTTATATTCCAAAGACCTCCATTTCTATACCCAGTACCACCCCTTTTGGCCTTGTTTTGACATAATTAACATCTCCCTACCACTCAATGGGGCTACTTAAGGTATATTTACGTTTCAAGCTATTTTTATGCATTTTGATGCTTTAAATTGATATTGAAACTAATGTCTCTTGGGTTAGGTACCACTTCTATTTTTGGAACAGTATTTGCCAGTACCAGGTACCAGCTCGTACCCCATGGAGATACCAATGAAGCCGCTCAAGATCTGTGCGTTATGGTCAGAATGGGAGACAGAGAGATTCACATGACAGATGGAGTCATCACTCATATGATGATGGAAGGCACAATGATAGAACTGAGTCGTTATATTTCATGATTCACACTTCGTGACACTATGTGTCACAAAGATGTGAAGACCGTTTAAAAACTTGATTTCAAGCTGTTTTTGGATCAGGGATCCGTTTGGACTTACGTATTTTTTCTTTAGTCTGTTATGGAGGAGGATCTATATATAAACAGAAGATCACTCCTAAGAACGGGTTGGATAATGCTATGTTATGAAATATATTTCTGAATATAATCTATCTTGTGTTATGTTATTCCACTGTCATACGATTTGAGTATTTTCTTCTGAGTTAATGGAGCGTGAAGTTTACACAATGTTTGCATAGCATGATTGAATAGTTTTGGTTATTTCCTTCGGCGTTTGTACCTTTTGGTTGGGCCCACCAAACAGGTGCAAGGCGCTGTTGTTCTCTGCATTGAATTTAGTTTATTTCAGTACCGTAGTAATTGCATGCATGATAAGTTTCCTGAGTTTTGGAATTAACTGTTCAGATTATTGATTGATTATTCTTCAACTGTATTGTTTCCAGCTTATTAAATATTTGCTACGTTGATGAGTATTGAAAGCTTGGTTGATTCCTGTAGGATTTGAAGCGTGAATTAGAATAGCTCTGTTCCCAGTTTCCAATTTGGACGAAGATTACAGTGAATCCAAGCTTGAATATACTTTGTTTTGGTTGGGATAGTTAGTTACTTTGCCTTGTTAGATAGTTAGGCTACTCTACTTTGATTAGTTTGTTAGTATGCAGTTGAACTAGAGGAAGCTTCCGGTACCAGTAGGGTAAGTAGGATATTCCTTTGTTTTCCTGTAGGCAGATTTAGATTTATTTTTGATGTGTGGATTGAATGCATTATAGGAGATACTTGTCCTGTCATGGCTTAAATAGAAATGGTGATGATCGATGAATAAATATAGTGTTAGATAGTTGTGTGAATTTACAGTAGAGCAGAAATAGAAGTACCAACACTCAATCATAGAACTGTTTCTCTTTTGATGAATTAAACAGGAAATGATAAGTTTGAAGATAGTCATTAAGATTATGTTTCTCAGAGTGAGTCTATGTTTTCTCTTAAGGATAGTCTTTAGATAGGAATTAGCTTACCCGCACATACAGTGTAGCATCTCTAAGTTTACTTACCCTGGTTTGACAATTTAGTGTTTCAGGTCATTCAAATCTTCAATTTAGCAGCCTGACACTTCTATTAGGTATTCTTACATTCGACTTATTCCATTTTATTGAAAAGCCTTATTAATATTGACCTTATTACATCCGAATATATTGTTCTACCTATGTGCAGGTTAGGACCTTAACACTGGGTTTTTTGACCAAATTGAAATAGTCAAGTACAATAGAAGAGTTTATAGTTGCATTTAAGAAATTATCTTTCAGAACAAAGGGCATGTTTGATACTTTTTTCCAAGACTTCTTTATCAGTTTCCTCAAGGATGACATCCGAGCCCAAGTCCTCGTGAATTTCCCCCATAATTGGTTGGAAGCTACTCAACATGCCAAGGAATCCCAACATGTTGTTTTTCCCCAACAACACAAACCTTTTTTCCCTCCACACCCTCGCCCTACCACTCCTGCCCCTCATCCCACCCCCCTCAAGATTCAAAAATTAACTCGAGCATAAATGGATGAACTCCAAATCCAACAATCGACAGTGGTAGCACTCATAATTTTATTCATCGATGCATTGCTCAAGAAACGCATTGCTATATCAATGTAGTTAACAATTTTCAAATCATGATTGTCAATGGAGGATCCATGAAATGTGGAGGGCATTGTGAAAATGTACATCTCAAAATTGGCCAGTACAACTTGAATTCTCATATGTTCGCTATTAACATGGGTGTTTGTGACATTGTGTTAGGCACATAATGGTTATGCAATCTCATTCCCATCATCGTGTATTTTAAGGAATTGACCATGAAGTTTCAATAGAATGTCCAGTAGTATAAGTTCCAAGGAATCACAACAGGATCCCTAAGAACATCAGTTCCCATCGAATGGGAAAGATCCTCAAAAAAGGCCATTTTAGAATTATTTCCCATATCATTGTCATTCAAGTAGTTGATACACCATATGTGCATCCTGACCTCCAATGTATACTTTCCAAACACCACAATATTTTTTCCACTCTACATGGACTTCCCCCTTCCTTCAATGTTCATGATCATTCCATTCCTCTAGTTATACATGTAGTCCTCCTCCCAATGTCTACCCACATCGTGACCCTTTTTCCCAGAGGAAATAAACTAAGAAAAATTTTCAAGAATTGCTTGACACGGGTCTCATCCACCATAGTACCAACCCCTAATATTCTCCTATGGTCATGGTCCTCAAGAAAGAAGGAACATGGCCCATGTGTCCTGACTTTTGTGCTCTCAACAAACTCACCATCAAACACAAGTTTTCCATTATTTTCATTGATGATCTATTGGATGAATTGAGTGGTGTTCACTACTTTACTAAACTTGATCTTCATTCTAGTTACCACCAAATACATATGAAAGAGGATGTAATTCCCATGATGAATGTTTTCACTCATGAGGGCCACTATGAGTTCTTCATCATGACCTTTGGCCTATGTAATTCCCCCTCCACTTTCCAAAGTCTCATGGATCATGTCTTTCTTCCTTTTCTCCGTCATTTTTTCATAGTTTTATTTGATGATATTCTCATCTATAGTAAAACATGGACAACCCATCTTTCCCATGTGTATCAATTTCTCCATCTCTTTTCTCAACACTAAATTTTCCTCAAACAATCTAAATGTTCCTTTGGAGCCTCATAAGTGGAGTATTTGGGTTATATTCTTGGAAAGGATGGTGTCAGGGTGGATCCTAAGAAAATTGAATCTATTCAGGATTGGCCTCACCCCAAAACTATCAAGAGTTTGTGTGGTTTTCTAGGTTTAATGAGATATTATTTGTTAGCAATATTTCTTGCTAAGGGGTTGAATTGCAAAGGAGTGGGTCAAAACCCACTTATCCTAAGTTTTGGGCGCAAGCACATCTGCATTAAACGAGAGTCACCTTTAGACAGCTGGATTTTGCGCGCCTAGATCGACGACGCACAGCAAATTATGGACCCCCCTTGCCTTTCGACCTTTAAGCAAGGGGGGGGGGGGGTCCGGAATCGGGGGCGCACCTCTCCAACGGTCCAGATGAGCGTGCCCGTATAAACGACGATGAAGACCATTCCGGACCCCCCCTGCCTTTCTACCTTTAAGCGGAGGGGGGGGGGTCCGGAATCGTGGAAGCAGTTTTCCGACGGCTATGATCGAGGAGCCCGGATCAACGGCTCAGGCGCGGTCCCGACATTCTCAGTTGCCCTGTCTTTAACCCCGTGTGAGCCCTTCTCCCATCGTGACACCTTCCTTTCCACCTCTCCCTTATTTCCATGTGTCATCCATCCGCCTCCCCATCTTCGCCCAGGTGGCCCATCCTCCGTCTCGCTATCCAGTCACCACCTGCCGCGTGTCCCGCGCCTTTTCCACGTCAGCCTCTCGCCAAAGAACGAATCCACTATCCCTCGTCTTCCCCCTCTTCCGCCTGTTTTATTCCACCATGAGCCCTCCTTTGTCACTCTTCCCTCGCCATGCCTTTCCCTTTGCGACCTTGTAATCCGATGCCATCACTCCTATCATTTGCCCCATTCACTGTGTTGGCCTTTCATGCCCGTCCCTCAAGCTTTTCAATTAGTCCAAGTGGCAACGTGAGGAGTCTTCCATATCCCGAAGTGTTGAATTGGCTGGGCCGTCCTCAATCCCAAGAAGCAGTTATTGAAGCGGTTGGTGGTGGTTAGACATCGTCTCCGCCATAATGGGAACGTCCTGCAATGAATTAAAAGCACGTCGATTCGCCGATGAAACTGTCAGAAGATCGATCGTGTCTACCATAAGTTGCACGGTTATTCAAAGATTGCGGCTGCAGAGTGTCAGAAGCCATGCAGACGCAAAGACTTCAATGCAGTATCTTGGTTCTGCTGCTGTTTTTATTTTGAGTATATGTAGGCATTTTTGCCATTTCTGTATCTATCGATGGTAGAGCTAAGCTCCCGACTATAAAGTTTCAATGAACATTCTAGCTTCTGGGTCATGTATATGTGTTTGAGACTTCTTGGTTTATAACAAACAGTTCTCCTTCTTCCATCTGTGTTCCATCTTATGCCAGAGAATCCACAGTCGAAGGATTCGCGTGGGTTTAACAATCTTGTTATGATAAAGGTTTGTTGTGACATTGTTGTGCCCTCTGGTTTTCTGTGTTTGAATGTAAAAGGATTTTGCGTTTGAATGCATTCTTATCCAGTCTATGATGAACCCGATGTTTATGATAGACCTTTGCACCTTTCTCATGCAAGTCTTCCACCTACTCACCCTTTATTTGCAACTCACTGTTTGAAGTTTATGAAAGACCTCACTCGTTCGTGCATGCCCAGCCTAGTTTCCAAGTTGACACGATATTGTTCTGAGTTTCTTCCATTCGATCATCCCTTCCAAACAAATTGTGACATTAAACTGATGGGCGTCGGGCTCTGCTCCTTCTAGCAATCCAGGAGTGACTTCCAGCTCCAACATTTCTGGCGCTGTTTCCGGGGACGAAGTTGAATATTTTCCCCAGGATTGAACGACAAAGATCATCTGATTCTGAAGGTGCATCAGATATAAGAACTTGAAGATTTCCACTGTGCACCTGGCGACTCCACTGTGACGACTCCACTGGGAAGAACCTGCTCTACCAACTGTGGCTTCGAGAGGCAGACATACGAGGTCAAATCCACATTTGCCTTTAGCCACACCAGGAGCTGACGTGGAAGCAGTCCACAGAAAGGGAAAGAGAGCTGCAAAAGAGGGTTCCATCACTGAAACAGGTAATACGCCCTCCCCTTCTCTGAGAACTCCATTTTCAGATTCTCAGTTTCCTTGTCGTCCTTCCCTTGAGGTTTCCCGTTTTCTGAACTTTGGGAGTGTTCCTGCTGAGTTTTCTCCTCCTGGTCTGGTATCAGAAGGAGAGATTCTTGTCACTCCCCCTTCCCTGGAGGTCTTTCCTTATCACAGACCTCAGCCTTCCGAAGGTTTCACCACCCCTCCTTTCATTGTTACTGCTGCACAAAGAGAATCTCTCTCTTTGTCTCCTCCATTGTCTCCTCCAAGAACCTTTGTCCCAACATTTCCCATTCATACTCCATCTCCTCCGAGTTCTCTTCTGCCTAACATCCCTATGGCCGGTGTTAATCCCCCTCCGAACAAGATGGATGCCATAGTTGCTGCCAGATATGATCCTTTGATTCTACCTCAGCCTCTGAACCCTCTCCCTGCTGGAGACTATTTGAAGTACATGCCCAAGTTCAGTGGGGAGGGAGACATAATTGCTGAAGAGCACCTAGCTGCCTTTTACAGCTATGCAGACAACTTGAATATCGAGAGTGAAGATGTCTGGATGAGAGTCTTTGTCCAGAGCCTAGATGGAGAAGTAAGGAAGTGGTTCCGAGGCCTGGCCCCTGGGTCTATTGCTGGCATTGAAGCCTTGGATAACGTTTTCCTGAGACAGTGGGGAGACAGAAAAGATTATATGTATTACATGACAGAGTTTGGGTCTCTGAGGAAGATGGAAGGAGAGTCTGTTTTAGACTTCTCCAAAAGGTTTAATAAGATGTACAACAAGATTCCTGCGGAGATTAAACCTTCAGAGGCCTCTGCTCAAATTTCCTATGCTAGTGCCTTTGACCCTGATTTCTGCCTCGTGTTAAGAGAGAGGAGAGCCACCTCTTTAGCTCAAATGAAAGATGCAGCTATAGAAGTGGAATCCAACATATTGGCAGCTGACAGACTGAGGAACCAGGCCGACACAGACAGAAGAAAGGAAATTTCGGAAGCCTCAACTTCAGGCCCATCATTACCCCACTCTCAAGTAAATGAGCTGACCTGAGCTATGAACCTCCTTAAATAAGAGGTGGAGAGATTGAAGGTGGAGAGAAAGAAAATGTACAAGGGCCCTCAGAACACCAAGAATAAAGGAGGTTTCAGAAGGCCAAATAATTTCGCTCCTCCAGCTATGCACAGAGAAAAAGAAAGAGACAGAGATGACCAAAGAATTCAGGCTCCCTTCCAGAATAATTTTGTGGCTGATGAAGAACTGGAGGAACCAGATGAACCTGAGCCAAAAATTCATAGTGTAGAGTTCACTCCCCCTTTCCCCCATCTGACCCAATCGGCATATGAAGAGTCTCTCATGGATGGTCAACTGAATGAATTGAGTAAAGGAGACAAAGCTGGTGGCAGTCGAGGCAGGTACAACTTGAGGTCTGACAAAAGAGTAGCAGCACCTGATGTTCCTGAGTCATCCACTAGAGCAGAGAGTCCTGCTAATGAGATAGCAGATGCTTACAAAGGTAAGAAGGCCCAACCCCTCTCTCCCATTGTCCAAAATCATGTTCCTGAAATTAGAGAAATGCCAAAGCCTATGTCTTATTTCAATTTCGAACATGAAATCCAAAAGATCAGAATTCCTGTACCACTCGCTGAGTTAATTAAATATGGGGAATTCAAAAAACGCTTCTCTGAGCTGTTAAAGTCTGAAGCCTCATACCCTCTCACAGACTCCATAAACCTCCAAGATGAAAGGCCTGCAGTCGTTCTAGGTCCCATGGTAGAAGACAGAGACGATTCATCCCCTCCCTTCTACACATCCCTAAACATACATGACAAAGTACTACATAATTGCCTTATGGATTCAGGGGCCTCCCACAACCTCATGCCCAAGGCCGTCATGGAAGAATTAGGACTGGAAGTCGCCCGAGCCTATCATGACCTTTATTCTTTTGACTCCAGGAGGGTGCAGTGTTTAGGAGTCATCAAAGACCTAGTAGTTTCCCTGTTTCAGCTACCCATGAAGAGCATGGTCATGGATATTGTGGTAGTTGGTGTTCCCCCTAAGTTTGGCATGTTGTTGTCAAGATATTGGATCAAGAGACTGGGGGGAACCTTTCAGATGGACCTCACATATGCCACCATTCCAGTCTTTGGGGGGGAACATAGGAGATTATATAGAGAAGCCCAGCTAGCCTACATTGTCAGTGACGAAGCCAACCCTACCAATCATCCCATCTATGATTTGGACACTGACTTAGGCTCCAGTTTACTTCAGCTCACCAACACCCCTGAGGCCCCTTTACAGATCAAAAGGCAGCCCATTCTCAGTCAGGAGACCTCCCCTTCAACCACCTCTGTTTGGAAGATGTTCTTTGATGGAGCTTCCTCTAGTATGGGTGCTAGTGCCGGAGTAATATTCATATCACCTTGTCAACAGGCCATATCTCCGTCATATAAGCTGGAATTCGAAGTCACCAATAATGTGGCAGAGTATGAAGCTCTGGTTCTGGGATTAAGAGCTGCCAAAGAAATGGAGATCAAGGAGATGGCCGTGTTTGGTGACGCAGAGTTGATTGTCCAGCAGGTCAAAAATGTTTATCAGACTAAGCATCCTAGACTCAGAAGTTACAGGAACGAGGTATGGGACCTGGTTGATAATTCCTTCTTGGCTTTTAATATTTCCTACATTTCGAGGGAGGAAAATACCTCAGCCGATTTTCTAGCTTTCACAGCTAGTGTGCTCGAAATTCCCACACAGCCCACTGCCAGGTCTGATGTTGAAATAAAATATAGACCTTCTATACCAGACAACATCAAATACTGGAAGATGTTTGAGGATGATCAGGAGATTGAGAAATTCCTCCAGTCCATTGATGACTTTTCTACAATGCACATAGATGAGAATCCTGAAGAGCAAGATGACCATCACCCGGGGGAATTTGTGAATAAAATAGCTGATCACCGGATCATTCAGCTACCCAGCAACCACATACCGAGAGGACTAATCCCATTAGAAAGGTTGTTTTACGGGAACGATGTGGCAGTAAAAGGTAAAGTTTTGGGTGATGATGATGACACAGCTGAATGCAACATAGGCACACCTGAGGAGCCAAAATTGGTCAAGCTGTCAAAGAGTTTGACTGGGGAGCAAAGGGTCGAGTATACTAAGTTTCTGAGGCAGTTTGCTGATGTGTTTGCATGGACTTACGAAGACCTCAAAACGTATGACACATCAGTCATCGAGCACAAGATCCCGCTGAAAGAGGATGCTAAGCCATTTAAGCAGAAGCTGAGACAGATAAACCCCATGCTACTACCTGTCATGGAGAAGGAAGTGAAGAAGCTATTGGATGCCCAGATCATTTTCCCCTTGAGATACTCTGAATGGGTGGCCAATTTGGTTCCGGTGAGAAAGAAAAGCGGAGAAATCAGGCTCTGTATCGATTTCAGTAACCTGAACAGAAGCTCCAGGAAGGACAACTATCCCCTGCCTAACATGGAACACATTCTTCAGAGGGTAACTGGTGCATCAAGGATATCCATGATTGATGGTTTCTCTGGATACAATCAGATATCAGTCATTCCTGAGGACAGAGAAAAGACAACTTTCACCACTTCTTGGGGCACATTCATGTATGCCAAGATGCCATTTGGGTTAATGAATGCAGGAGCAACATTTCAGCGAGCCATGGACATAGCCTTCATCGGGGAGAAGGACCAATTTGTGGTGATATATTTGGACGACATCACAGTCTTCTCTAAGACTGATAAAGAACACTGCTGCCACTTAAAAAGGGTTTTTCGGAAGTGTCGGAGGTTTGGCCTTTCCCTGAACCCTAAGAAATCATTGTTTGCCATGAAGGAGGGGAAATTGTTAGGTCATATAGTGTCAGCAGAAGGAGTAAGAATTGACCCCAGCAGGGTGGAGGCGATTAAGGCCCTGTCACTTCCCTGGTCTAAGAAGGAAGTTCAGGCATTTCTGGGGAAGAGTAACTTTCTGAGGAGATTCATCTCAAATTTTGCTGAGCTGGTAAAACACATCACAACCATGCTCAGGAAGGGCCATGAAATAAAATGGACTGCTGAACCCAGGGAATCTTTTGCACAGATAAAGAAAGCATTGGCTGAGGCACCTGTGCTAATCAGTCCTGATTATTCTAAAGATTTCCTGATTTTCTCATTTTCTTCTAACGACTCAGTAGCAGCAGTCCTATTGCAGAGAAATGATCAAGGGCGAGAACATCCCATTGCCTTTTTCAGCAGAGCATTGAGGGATGTTGAACTCAGATATGAGATCATGGAAAAGCAAGCCTATGCATTGGTGAAAGCCCTCAAAGCCTTCAGGATCTATGTCTTGCACTCTAGGGTCACTGCATATGTCCCTTCACCCTCTGTGAAGGACATCCTTATACAACCTGACATAGACGGGAGAAGGGGTAAATGGATAGCCAAGATCATGGATTTTGACCTGGAGATTAAGCCTACCAAGTTGATAAGGGGGCAAGGTTTGGACAGGTTGCTGGCTGAATCCAATTTCAAAACTCTGGGGGTTAACTACATCAGTGAACAAGCTGAGTCATCCAGCAGTAATTCCCAGATCACCATACCACTAGCAGAATGTCCCTGGTATGGGGATATTGTGTACTTTTTGCAGGAATTGAAGCCCCCTGACGGATTTGGAAAGAGTAGGGCCAGAGCTTTAAAGCTCAAAGCGGTCAAATACTTCATTATTGACCGAGCCTTGTACTGGAGAGACCCT
>ML788146.1:628129-667931 GCA_009831015.1 Picea engelmannii | reverse complement strand
GGCTGATCGGGTGACAACCAAGAAATCCCTAGGCCTTTCACCTTTTCAACTGGTTTACGGAATAGAGGCCGTTTTCCCCACTCAGCTTGCCTTACCTGTGGCCCATCTCCTCCAGGACTATGAGGGGGAGCCCAACCATGTGCTCAGAAGAATTCATCAGATGGTGCAGGTGCAGCAGATCAGAGAACAGGTCCTAGACAGAGCTTACAATCATCAGCAAAAGATCAAGCGGGCTTTTGACAAGAAGAGAAAAAAGAAGGAATTTGAACAGGGCGATCTGGTACTCAAGTGGGATGCACCCAGGTAGGAAAAGGGAAAACACAGTAAATTTGATGCCCTCTGGATCGGGCCTTTCAAGATCCTTGAAGTATTCTCAAACAACACTTGCAGGTTGCAGGATCTAGAAGGCAATGAAGTTTTTAGCATCCCAGTCAGTGGACATTTCTTGAAAAAATGTTTTCTATGAGCCCCAGTCGGCTCTTTTTGGTTTTGTTTTGTAAATATTGTTTCTATTTTTGTTTTTCGGACTAATATATGACTCCATAGCCCAATAGCAAAGGCACCAAGTCTGCAAAAGAGTTCTTAGAGCATCACAGGGACGACTCTATCCCCCATGGAGCCAAATGTTAGCGATATTTCTTGCTAAGGGGTTGAATTGCAAAGGAGTGGGTCAAAACCCACTTATCCTATGTTTTGGGCGCAAGCACATCTGCATTAAACGAGAGTCACCTTTAGACGGCTGGATTTTCCACGCCTAGATTGACGGCGCACAACAAATTCCAGACCCCCCTTGCCTTTCGACCTTTAAGCAAGGGGGGGGGGTCCGGAATCGGGGGCGCACCTCTCCAACGGTCCAGATGAGCGCGCCCGAATCAACGGCGATGAAGACCATTCCGGACCCCCCCCCACCCCCCACGCCTTTCTACCTTTAAGTGGAGGGGGGGGGCTCCAGAATCGTGGATGAAGTTTTTCGACGGCTATGATCGAGGAGCCCGAATCAACGGCTCAGGCGCAGTCCCGACATTCTCAGTTGCCCTGTCTTTAACCCCATGTGGGCCCTTCTCTCTTCGTGACACCTTCCTTTCCACCTCTCCCTTGCTGCCATGTGTCATCCATCCACCTCCCCATCTTCGCCCAGGTGGCCCATCCTCCGTCTCGCTATCTAGTCACCACCTGCCGCGTGTCCCGCTCCTTTTCCACGTCAGCCTCTCCCCAAAGAAAGAGTCCACTATCCATCGTCTTCCCCCTCTTTCGGCTATTTTATTCCACCATGAGCCTTCCTTGTTCACTCTTCCCACGCCACGCCTTTCCCTTTGCAACCTTGTAATCTGACGCCATCACTCCTATCATTCGCCCCATTCGCTGTGTTGGCCTTTCATGCCCATCTCTCAAGCTTTTCAGTTAGTCCAGGTGGCAACGTGAGGAGTCTTCCATATCCCAAAGTGTTGAATTGGCTGGGCCGTCCTCAATCCCAAGAAGCAGTTATTGAAGCAGTTGGTGGTGGTTAGACATCGTCTCCGCCATAATGGGAACGTCCTGCAATGAATTAAAAGCACGTCGATTCGCCGATGAAACTGTCAGAAGATCGATCGCGTCTTCCATAAGTTGCACGGTTATTCAAAGATTGCGGCTGCAGAGTGTCAGAAGCCATGCAGATGCAAAGACTTCAATGCAGTATCTTGGTTCTGCTGCTGTTGTTATTTTGAGTATATGTAGGCATTATTTCCATTTCTGTATCTATCGATGGTAGAGCTAAGCTCCCGACTGTAAAGTTTCAGTGAACATTCTAGCTTTTGGGTCATGTATATGTGTTTGAGACTTCTTGGTTTATAACAAACAATTCTCCTTCTTCCATCTGTGTTCCATCTTATGCTAAAGAATCCACAGTCGAAGGATTTGCGTGGGTTTAACAATCTTGTTATGATAAAGGATTTTTTGTGACATTGTTGTGCCCTCTGGTTTTCTATGTTTGAATGTAAAAGGATTTTGC
Organism: Picea engelmannii; assembly: GCA_009831015.1. Lineage (NCBI taxonomy): Eukaryota > Viridiplantae > Streptophyta > Pinopsida > Pinales > Pinaceae > Picea > Picea engelmannii. Next base: position 665,941 of record ML788146.1, on the reverse strand, counting down.
GTTTGAATGCATTCTTCTCTAGTATGTGATGAACCCGATGTTTATGATAGACCTTTGCACCTTTCTCATGCAAATCTTCCACCTACTCACCCTTTATTTGCAACTCACTGTTTGAAGTTTATGCAAGACCTCACTCGTTCGTGCATGCCCGGCCTAGTTTCCGAGTTGAGACGATACTGTTCTGAGTTTCTTCTGTTCGATCACCCCTTCCAAACAAATCGTGACATTAAACTGATGGGCGTCGGGCTCTGCTCCTACTAGCAATCGAGGAGTGACTTCCGGCTCCAACATTATCACAAATTTGTTAAGAGCCATGGAAACATTGTAGCACCTCTCACTACTCTCCTTAAAAAGAATGCTTTCAATTGGAATCCTGAAGTTGACCAATCCTTCCATTCTTTAAAAGAGGCTATGTGCACAACTCCTATCCTGGCCCTTCCCGAATTCAAAATACTTTTGTCCTGTAATGTGATGCATCTACAAAAGGAATTGACATAGTTTTCATGCAAGAAGGATGACTAGTGGCCTTCACCAACAAACAAATTTTAGAGAACCATTTGGGACAATCAATCTATGAAAAGGAAATGTTGTCTATTATTTAGGTTGTGGATCTATGGCATCCTTATCTATTGGGCCAATTCTTCCAAACTAAAACCAATCATCCGAGTCTCAAGCATTTTCTAGAACCATGAATTTCCTCCCCAGAGAAACAAAAATGGGTCACCAAGTTATTTGGATATGGTTATGAGATAATTTACAAGAAGGGAAAATGAAATGTGGTTGTTTATGCTCTATCCTGAAAGTATGAAGGAAAAGGATCCCTTTTATCTTTCTCCTTCATTGTACCAGATTGGCTCCAAGCTGCTCACCAGAAATGGCTGCAAGACCCCAAACGTTTTGGCCTTATCCAACAGTTGCAAGCCAATTCTCCAATTTCTCCAGGGTACTCTTGGAACAATAATGATCTTCTCTACAAAGGTTGTATGTATCTTAGAAAAAGGTCTCAACTTAAATCTCAGGTGCTTTCAAAGCTTCATGCTTCTCCCACAACTAGGCATTTAGGGTTCACCAAAACATTTGAATGGGTCAATTGCTCGTTTTTCTAGGATGGTATGAAATGGGACAACCACACCTTTGTGAATGAATGTGATGTTTGTTAATGGAATAAGTGATAAACAATCAATACCTTGGGAACACTCCAACCACTACCGATTTCGTCGGCTATTTGGTGGGATATTTCTATGGAATTCATTGTTGTGTTACCTAAATCGATAAATAAATCAGTCATCATGGTGGTATTTGATTGTCTTTCCAAATCTGCTCATTTCTATGCTCTACAACACCCATTCACAACCTCCACAGTGGCTCAAATTTCCATGGATAATATATTAAATCTTCATGGCATGCCTCATTATATTGTCTCTGACCAAGATCCCAGTTTTATCAGCATTTTTTGGCAAGAATTGTTCCATCTCCAAGACACCCAATTGCATCTCATCACTACCTATCATCCCCAAAATGATGGCCAAATTGAAGTTGCCAACAAGTTTTTGGAAACCTATTTGAGGTGTTTTTCATCTAAATGACAAAGTAAGTGGACTTCGTAGTTACCCCTCATTGAATGGCGGTATAACACATATTACCATATAGCTACTCGCATGACTCCTTTTGAAGCAGTATATGGAAAAAATCCACCATCGATTTTCTCCTACATGGTAGGTGGATCAAAGTTTCAAGTGGTTGGCAATAATATTGTATTTTTTTAGGCCATTCTCCGCATCCTAAAAACGAATTTGTCCATGGCTCAGAATCACATGAAGAAACAAGAAGATCAAGGTCATTCTGAACGACAATTTGTTGAAAGGGACTAGGTGTTTCTTCATATGAAACCCTATAAGTAGACTTCACTCAAAACGAACCACTATCAGAAGCTTGCTCCCAAATTTTATGGTCCTTATACAATTCTCAAGTGAGTGGGGAGGGTAGCTTACCAATTATATTTTCCTAGTCATTCTAATATCCATCCTATTTTTCACGTCTCATGCTTAAAGAAGTTGATTGGTACTAAGTTCCAAACTCAAACCAGTCTCCCTGAGTTGGATGAAGAAGGTTCCATTTGGTTGCAGCCACAATAAGTCATGGACCAATGCAAACATTTTCTCTGTCAGCGCACCATCAAGGGATTGTTAGTGCATTGGAAATATAGAACTCCCAAAGATGCCACTTGGGAACCAACTATCATTCTGCCATAGTTTCCTCATCTCAAGTCTTGAGGACAAGGCTCTTTTTCAAGAGGGGGGGGGGGGCATGTTAGGGACCTAACCTCCCCAAACCCTCACGTAGATAGAATAATATATTTCCATGTAATAAAGGGATACATTAGTTAATAAGGTCTATTAAATAAATTGGAATAAGTCAATGTAAAAATACCTAATAAAATATTCCACTTCTAGAAGGATCTTCCTCTGGAATGATCTTTAGAAGATAGAATTAGTATAAATAAGAGTAAAATTCATGAGAAGTTTTGTCTTGAATTTTTTTTTAATAGAGTGCTACTTTGTTGGAGGTTTCCCTCTCAAAGAGGCAAGTGAACATTGTTTCCTATCAATAAAAGTATTATTTTGGTGTTGTGGTTCATCTATTATGTTGTTTCACAATATTTCTATTTTTGGATATTATAATAGATATGGTACCTTACAGATTCAACACCTTCAAATACCCCTACTACAACCAATTTTTGATAAATAGTTTTATTAATATCCATTGGTGTGGATTTGTTGAGTAGAATCCCTGCAATATTTTATGTACTCTTAAATTATTATTCCATAAGTATCTAAGAATAAAAATAGTAAACATTATGGGTTTAGCAACTTTAATTAGTAGAACATATTATATAGGTTTGAGCGACTCCTTTCCATGCTAAAATTGTGTCCCATTGTTAGTATGTGGTTTAATCACCTTTGTTTTCACAATTGTTTACATTTTGGGTTAATATTTATCTGATAAAAACAAAATTTTATTATATAGACATTTTGGACTCTCAAAAACATTATCCACAACAAAAATGTTCAATCTAAACATGCATAGTTTGTGGAGTACCTTGACTTAGTGAAGGAATGTTGCAATATGGCATAATGTTGAAGTCAACCTTGTAATGTTAACCATGGTCAACACTATTAATGTTACAAGCAACATAACCTTTGATGAACATAACAATGTAACATAAGTAAAGAAAGGTAAACATTACAATGCGACATAACCATTAATGAATATCGCAATCCAACATAATGCTTCAGGAGGATCACAATGCGACATAACCATTGATGAATGCCACAGTGGAAAAAAACCATTTAGGAATGTATAAATTCAACATAATTCAACCAAGATTAAGGTCACAATGCAACATACCCATCGAGGAATGTCGAAATCCAACATAACCATTAAGGTATTTTGCAATGCAACAAAACCCTTTATGAATGTCACATTGTGACATGCATTGAAGGATGTAGTAACTCCACATAAGTAAACTAATATGTGCATCGAAATGTGACATAACCATTGTCTTCCATAGGACAATTATGATTGAATGTTTCAATGTCACATAACCATAAACATTGCAATGCGATATAACCATAAACATCACAAAACAACGAACCAGAAATGTCGCACTGCAACATAACTATTGAGGAACATGGAAATTCCTTATATATTGACCAATATGAATATCACAATGCATCATGACCATTCAGAACATCTCACTGAAACATAACCCTTAAGGAATGTTGTAATGTGACATAACCCTTAATGAATGTTGCCATGCAACGTAACCATTGAGGTGCATAACAATTCGACATAACACAACATAGATGAATTTGGCAATGTGACATAATCATTGGGGAACATCGAAATCCAACATAACCTTGATGACCATTGCAATGTGACATAGCCTTTTATAGAGATTGTACTACAACACAACCATTGAGGAACATAGAAATTCGACATTAGTCAACCAAGATGAACATCACAATACAACATTGCCATAATAAACCATGGTTAAAAATAATCAACCGTAATCAACCAAATTCAACCATAGACAACCATAGTTGACCATGGTCAACCATAGTGAACCATGGCTAATAAAAGACAACCATAGTTAACATAAGTCAATCAAATTCAACCATATTGAACCATATTCATTTAAAGAAAACTATGGTTAACATGAGTCAACCATAATGTCACAATGTGACATTACCATGATAAACCATGGTTAAAAAAAATCAACCATAGTCAACCAAAGTCAACCTAAATCAACCATAGTCAACCATGGTCAAAATAAGTCAACCAAAGTCAACCATAATAAACCAATGGCCATAGTGAACCATGGCCAAGTATTATCCAGTCTAAAGATGCATAGTTTGTGGAGTACCTTTGAATTAGTCAAGGAATTTTCCAATGTTGTAATGTGACATAATGTTAAATTCAACATTTTAATGCCAACCGTGGTAAACACTATTAATGCTACAATGCAACATAACCCTTGATTAACATTGCAATGCATTATAACCATTAAGTAACATATGTATTCAACATAAGTCAACAAAGACACATGTCATAATGTGATATAACCATTAATGAACATCACACTCGAATGTAACACTTTGAGAACATCACAATGAAACATAACTATCAATGAGTGTCACAGTGTAACAAAACCATTTAGGAATGTAGCAATCCAACATAATTCAACCAAGATGAAGTTCATAATGCAACATACCCATTGAGGAATGTTGCAATCCAAAATAACCATTAAGGTATGTCATATTGCAACATAACCCTTTATGAATGTTGAAATGTAGAAACTTGACATAAGTAAATCAAGATGTATGACAAAATGCAACATACCATTAAAGAACATCACAAATATGACATAACCCTTCATGAATGTCACAATGTGACATTGATCTGACATAACCATTGAGGAACATAACAATTTCTTATAATCCAACCAAGATGAATATCACAATGCATCAATACCCATTCAATGGCATCTCATCGTAACATAACCCTTAAGGAATGTTGCATGGTGACATAACCCTTAATGAATGTACTACCATTTAGGAATGACATATTCAACATAAAACAACATAGATGAACATTGCAATGTGACATAATAATTTCGGGAACAACACAATCCAACATAGCCCTTGATGATCGTTGCAATCTGAAATAGCCCTTGATGGACGTTACAATGTGATACAAGCATTAAGGAACATAATAAATTGACATTAGTTAATAAATATGAACATTGTAATGGGACATTTCCATAGTAAATCATGGTTAAATATAATCAACCAAATTCTATCATAACCAACCAAAGTTAGCGGTACTTAACCAAATTCAACCATAAACAACCATAGTCAACCGTGGTCCACCATAGTCAACCAAATCCAACCATAAAAAGCAATGCAATAATTAAAAATGGTTTCAAAACACTGCAATTATTAAAAACGGTTTTAAAACAATGCAATTCAACATAAGTCCACCAAGATGAATGTTGCAATGCAGCATAACCATTAAGGAACATCATAAATGTGACATAACCATTGATAAATTTCATAATATGAAATAACCATTGGGGAACATAGAATTTCCAATAAGTCGACCAAGATGAATATCATGATGCATCATGACCATTTAGGAACATCGAAATAAAACATAACCCTTAAGTAATGTTGTGAGGTGACATAACCTATAAGGAATGTTAATATCTTACATAACCCTTAATGAATATCATAATTTTACGTAATTATTGAGGAACATCTTCCTTGGATAGATTTATTCTATCTCTTATAGTCACAATATCTAGTCCCATGTAATTACTTACTTTTTTCAGGTAAAACAATGATCACGATGATAACATGTGAGATACCGAGTAGCCCCTCTTCATTCATTCTTTCCTTAACTAGGAGAGGAGTGGGTGATTATTCTCCAACAAATTAGGTAGGGACAACTTGTTAGCATAGGGAAAATATTAAGAAAGAGTGATTACCAATTAGATTTAATGTTTGAATAGGCCCTTAAGTGTCTAATACGAGTGAAGGATTTGTAAGGGTAACTTGACACTTGAAACAAGGAGTAGTTGTTTCTATTGTGCCTTACTTTGTTTAATGTCAGAATGAGTTGAAGTATGTTATGACCCAATGGGGGCAATATATGGGGTTAAATGTACAATATATGAACCCAAGGGGGGGTATATATGGGGATAAATGTACATGTAATTTATAAATGTATAATTAATAGGGTCAACCTAATAGTAAAGGGGCCTSATGTGTAGCATGTGAATAGTTATATATAGATATTGCGTATTCATTATTAATGACATGTGAATTGTGATGTGTGAATGTATATGCCCCGCCTTGGGGACATATCATATACATTTAGCCCCATATATGGCCCCCTTGGGTCATAAAAAAGTCTCTTTCCCACCTCCCCCACTTTTAAGTAAGATAGAATTTATTTCCCATTCGATGCTATTTTTCTCCTATCAATCATACGTCTCTCAAACATGGGATAGTAGTATGATCCTAGCCAATTAATTATTTACTGTACGGGGGCATGAACATGAGACTAAAAAGCGGCATATTGATCTTCTTTTATTGCTCTTATGTGTATATTTTAACATTGTACAATATTTTACTACAAACAAATTTTCAATAAAAGAACATAAAAAATACAATGGAAAATACAAACATTACATAGAGATTTTCCCCCTGGAAACCCAAACCGGGAAAACCAACATATTATATATTTATTCATGTCATAAATTTTATACAATACAATATATATATATAGGATCCAAAAACATCCAAAAACCTAATCCAATGACCTAGATTAGTCAACTACCCTAATTCCTTAACCGAAAATAGAAAACCATCGGCAAAAAAACCATGTGCCAAAAAAACCACCCAAAATGGGCATGAAAATTGAGGAAAAAAATATTTTTGGGGGTGTTTCCCCTGAACCCCCATGCAGGGGGGTTCCCGCCCCCCTCTTACCCCACTGCGTGCTTGGCGCAACGTAGAAACTATATCTAATTGTGAAAATAATATAACACATGCCCAACAATCTCCCACTTGTTGTTTTCTTTGCATACATGGGGTTACATGCTTATATTGTCAACAATCTAGGGAAACAATGCCCATAGATCATCTACACCAATGAACCTGCAACATTCTTCATAGTGTCCACTTTCATCAGCAACACCTTCTTTTCTTCAACCATGTCTCTCACAAAGTGAAATTGAACATCAATATGATTTTTCTTTGAATTATAAGTCAGGTTCTTCACCATAAAAATTGCACTCTGACTATCACAATCTATCCTTACAACTTTTTGTACCAACCCAATACTTGAACACAATCTTTGTAACCATACTACTTCCTTGCTTGCATGAGTGGATACCATGCATTCAACTTCTATAGTTGAAAGTGCCACTACAAAATGTATTTTTCTGATCCAACTAATTGCTCCTCCAAATAGGTAAAACATATACCTGCTTGTAGATCTCCTAAAATCCAAATCACTAGCCTAGTCTGCATTCACAAAGACATGTATGTCCAACACTCTATCCAATCCTAGTCTTCCTTGGTAGCAAAATCCATAGCTAGCAGTGCCATGCAAATACTTGAAAACCCTATTTAATGTTGTCCAATGCTCCTTCCCTGGTTTTGACATATACCTTCTCAAAACTCCCATTACATGTGCAATGTCCAGTCTAGTATAGACCATTGCATATATCAAACTACCAATCACACTTGCATATGGAAAACGAGACATTTGCTCCTCCTCTTCTTGTGTCTTGGGACATTGATCTTCATATAAATTTACACCTATAGGAATAGGGACCCTGACCGGTTTACATTCTTGCATATTAAACCTTTGCAATATTGTCTCCACATATTTTCTCTGATTTAACTAGATTTTCTTGTTTTTCGATTCTATTTTAATTTCCATGCCCAAAATGAAATTTGCAGCACTAATATCCTTCATATCAAATTTAGAGGACAACTGAGTTTTCACATACTGGATAATCTCCTTGGTGTTTCCTATCAGCAACATGTCATCCACATATAATACCAAATCAATCAAATGATCACCAATTAATTTAAAATACAGACAATTATCCTCTTTGCTTCTTGTGAAGCCAAGTCCCAACATATAAGTAACAAATTTTTGATACCACATCCTTGGTGATTGTTTTAAACCATACAAGGACTTCTTTTATCTTGCTTACCAACTTCTTCTTTCCCTTCACAACAAAGCCTTCTAGTTGATTCATGTAGATTTGTTCTTCTAGATCCCCATGTAGGAATGTTGTCTTCACATCCATCTGTTCTACTTCAAAACAAAATGAAACAACAACATATAAAATAAATCTAATAGAATTTAACTTGGCAATATGATAAAAAATCCCACCAAAATGAATTCCCTCAACTCGGGAATAACCCTTTGCTACTAACCACACTTTTCATTTCTCCACTTTGCATTATGCATTCAAATTGTTTTTAAATACCCATTTTTTCCAATCAGATTTTTTCTAGTCATCAAATTCACTAGATCTGAAGCCTCATTCTTATCCAAGACTGTCATTTCTTCAACCATGACCTTTTCCCATAGTTTTCCATCCATTGAATCCACTTTCTCCCTAACATTTATAGGATCATCATCAGTAATAGACAAAACAAAATTTGAATGGAAATCAAATGGAGTATACCTTTCTGGTATCCTTTTTTCCTGCATTCATCTCCTCAATACTGAAGTATGAAGATCTTCTTCTTATTATTCCTGTTCTTTTGTAGAGTCTTATTCATCATCCTTTGGCTCAAACTCTATTTTCTTTGTTTTTTCATTACATGGTAGCACTTCCTATTTGACAACATGCTTCATTTCTCCAAATACTACATCTCGGTTATACACAACATTCTTAGTTTCTAGGTTCCAAATCTTATAACCGTTAAGACCATCTTTATACCCAATAAATATACACTTTTCAACCTTCTTATCTAGCTTACTCATGTTTTCCTTTGGAACATGAACATAGGCCTCACAGCCAAATACCTTGAGATGTGTGAGAGAGTGTTTGTTACCAGTCCATATGTCATGTGGAGTATTTTCATCCAGTGTTGATGAGGGTTATCGATTGACCAGGTAACATGCAATACCCATTGCCTCTGCCCATAATTCATTCCCTAACCCGACACCACTAAGCATGCACCTTGGTTTTTCCATTAGCGTCATGCTCATCTTTTCTTCAACTCCATTCTACTGAGGTGTATAAGGAGTAGTCTTCTTCCTTTCTATGTTTCATTTCTTACAAAATTATTCAAATTCATTCCCGCAGAACTCTCCACCATTATCTGCCCTCAACACCCTAATTATTTTCTTTGTTTGATTCTCAACAAGAGCATTAAACTCTTTAAACTTGTCAAAGACTTCAAATTTCTTCCTGAGGAAATATATCCAAGTATTCCTTGAGAATTCATATATAAATGATACATAGTACAAAGGTTTTCCCAATGATGGAACTAACACAGGTCCAAACACATCATTGTGAACTAGTTGTAAAATTCCTTCTGCCCTCATTTCACTAGAGGAGAATCTTACCTGATTCTGCGTCCCATATACACAATGTTCCCAAAAATAAAAATCCAGAGAGAATTTAGAGATACCTTCAACCATACCTTTACCATGTAGTAGTTGAAGACCATTCTCTCTGATATGCCCTAGTCTTTGATGCCACAACATAACCTTTTCTCTAGAGAATGTAGGATTTTTTTCTTCTTCTACTCCAATATCAAGAATAACGGAGCTATTACACCCATCACTAATAGTACTTACTTGTATCTTATACATAGTTCCAATCCAAACTCCCTTCAATAACACTGTTTCTCCTCCAACCATCCTGCAGGTTTCTTTTTCAAATACTATTTTTACCTCTGCATCATCCATTTTTCTTACAAAAATCAAATTCCTGGCCAATCCTGGGATGTGCAAAACACCATGCAGTGTTCTAATCCTTCCATCTATGAGTCTCAACTTGAAATTTCCGCATCCTATGATTCTGGTTGTTGATTCTTCACCTAAGAAAACATTACCTCCATCGTACCTTCCATATTCACATAACCACTGCGTGTGGGGATTCATATGAAAGGATGCACTTGAGTCAACCAACCATGCCTCATGATCTGCATGTGTGCTTCAATAATCCAAGTACAAATACCCTCCTTCCTTGGAGGTATTTTCTTCTATAGAGGGAGCACCTTCAGATCCATTCACTTTCTCAATGCTTTTGGATCTACATTACTTCTTGAAGTGCCTTTCATTTCCACATATCCAACATACCTTTACAAACTTTCCAAGAGATTTATATCTACCCTTAGACTTATATCTCCCACTTGAGGACTTATATATATTTCTATCCTAGGAGCGTCCTCTTGCAAATAATGCATTTGTGCTCTGTCCTTCCATGTTCTTCCATCTCATCTCCTTTGAAAAAAAGGATGAGACCACATCATTGAAACTCAAGGTAGTTGTACTACTACCTATGGCTAGAACCATACTATCCCACGAGTCTAGGAAAGAGCACACTAAACTAATACACTTATCTTCATCTGAAATTTTAATATCAACAGATAATAACTGACTTACCACAGTATTAAATGCATTTAGATGCTTTTTCACCGAGTCTCCATGTCTCATCCTCAAGTTATAGAACTTCTTCCACATGAACAATTTATTTACCAGGGACTTAGACTGATACAAGTGCCCTAACTTATTCCATAACTCATTGGATGTAGCTTCCCCTCACACATTCAATAATACTGAATCTGAGAAAAACAATCAGATTGTGCTCTTCGCCTTCCAATCCAACGTTTTCCATTCATCTGCTGACGTTATTGCAGGTGCAGTACCTAGATCCACTGCAATCCACTGATTTATGTCTATCAACATATCTTCCATCTTGAGCTTCCACAACTCAAAACTTTTCCCATTAAATTTTTTGATCTCTGTTTTTGAACTACTCGCCATTTATTTTCACTTGAAGAATCAATTTCGTAGATCTCCCACTATAACAAGGCTTATCACAATCCAAAGCCAAACCCCTAACCACAAAGGCATCCACCTGAAGCCAATAATTTCTCTAATACCAAATTTATATTTTAACCTTGTACGATATTTTACTGCAAACATATTTTCAACAAAATAATAGAAAATATATAATGACAAATACAAACATTACACAAAGATTTTTCCCCTGCAAACCAAAACTGGGAAAACCAACATATTCTATATTCATTCATATCATACATTGTTTACAATACAATATGCATATAGGAGCCAATAAAATCCAAAACCATAATCCAATGACTTATGTTAGTCAACAACCTTAATTCCTTAATCGAAAATAGAAAATCATCAGGGAAAAACCATGTGCAAAAAAACTGCCCAAAAATGGGCATGAAAATCAAGAAAAAAAAAATTGGGGGTGCTTCCCCCGAATCCCCGCGTAGGGGGGATCCATCCCCCCTCTTACCCCCCTACGTACCCTATGCAACATAGACACTAGATCTAGTCGTGCAAAGAATATAAGACATACCCAACATTATGGGCTGATCTTTATCTCATAAAATAGTTTGTTTTGTCGTAAGTTCATATTCTGTTCAACAAATACCATTTCTATCCATTTTTATTACCTACACTATGTTGAAAAGGAAATGGAGACCATGGGATTGAATTTCTTCTCGATATTTGTTAGAGTTGAGGGAGAGGACATTTGTATACATAGATAGGATTATTGATACCTAAAACTACACTCACTTAACAAGAAAGGGTTAGTCAATGGGATTTACTATACCTAGGAGAGAATGGGTCCTTTAAGTCCTCTTCCTATTATACTAAGATAGATTATATTATATACTCTCAAGACATAATCTTAAGAGGGTAAAGGCCAAAGAATAAACACCAAACAATAGTGTTGGAAGGAAGGGGGAAGTTATTCTGAGTTCTCAAGCATGGAATTGAGCGCAAGCAGTCAACCTTCATGTATGGGGTGGGTGATCATATTTATTAACACAGATTGGCTTTACATGTGTCTTAAGACTCTCAATAACATGAGGGTGTGATGTACTTATATATTAGATATGAGGAAACAAGATTTATTGATGAAAAACTCTACATTTGATATGAGAAGGAAGGCATGAGAAGAAAGCAATGTAAGATGTCAACAAAGTGATATGTTTGAGCAAGCCACTTTAGTATCTATAACCCAGTAAGAGCCCAAGGCCAATAAGATTGGGAGAGAGATCACCCCTCCAATTGGTAGGGGAGCTAAAAGAAGTGTCAAGTGCATGAAAAAGTGTGAAGTTCTTATTATCCCTTGTACCAAACACTCGGAATTTCTCATGCATTTAATGGTCACCCGAAGATACCATTTTAAGGATATTTCACTCTAGAAATTAATCATGTGTTTAATCCCGAAGGAACTAGTTTTCACCAATCAAAGTAATAAGATACTAAGGTGAAATACTATCTTTGGAATTGGAAGATATGAAACTAGTATCTCTATGCCAATCTATGACTACAATGATGGATCTTGATCTTACTAGGCTATCTAACCTTCACTACTTGTATCCTTGTACCTTTATCCTTTACTCTATGTTCTCATCTTCCACTTGATATGGAACTGCACTTAGAAATACAACCACCCATGGGACCACTTACTATGGCTTTAGATGTCGGGGATATGTTTCTTTCTTCGTTGCAGGATCTTGAAAACAAAGGAAATCTAAAGAAAGCAATTCAACATCACACAATGAAGATGAACATCACAATGCAGTGTAATCATTGGGGAACATCACAATACAATATAATCTTTGAGGAGTGTTGCAATGTGACATATCCTTTAATGGATGATGAATTGTGACACAACCATTAAGGAACATAGTAATTCAAAATAAGTCAATCACGATGAACATCATAATGCAACATTACCCTAGTAAGACATGGTTAACCATTGAAAACCATAGTCAACCATGGTCAACCATGGTCTACCATAGTTAACCAGGGCTAACCATGTCCATCCATGGTCAACCAAAGTGAATCATTGTCAACCTAAGTCAACCATGTTCAACCATAGTCAAACATGGTTGAATGTGGTCAACCATAGTAAACGAGAGTCAACCATATTGGACCCATACTAAATAAAAGTCAACAAGTACAACAATAGTAAACCAAACATAAATTGAAGGAAACCATATGTTGACCATAGTAAACCAAATTCAACCATAGTAAACCAAACATAAAACAAAGTCATCCATAAGTCAATCACAATAAACCAAATTTAACCATGGTTAATTATGGTCAACCATGTTCAACCATAGACAATATGGTCTACCATAATAAAACCAAATTCAACCATAGACAACATGGTCTACTATAATAAAACCAAATTCAACCATAGACAAACATGGTCAACCAAAGATAACCATAGTAAAACATGGTCAACCATTGTCATCCATAGTCAACATGATTATCCATAGTCAACATGGTCAACCATGGCCAAACATGGTAAAGCAATTTCAACCATGACCAATAATAGTTCAACATAGTCAACCAAATTCGAACATAATACACCAAATTTAACCGAAATTAATTATAGTCAAACATTTATAACCGATTGATGTTACTTATTGGACTTTCTTAAGCTAAAGATTTTGATATTATCACTATTAATGTCACATATTGAGCCACTACGCTTCCATGCATTTCAATTTCAATATATTCTTTTACAACTTGAACATCCATATTATCATAGTAATCTACGAAATCTTGAGTTCCATTTCCAAAGTTACATTGATTAATAATTTTGACAAGACATTTATAAGTATAAATCTTAACTTAAAATTTTTATTATTTCATTTATTTTTTTGCAATACATTTATAAGTATAAATATTGAATTAAGAGTTTTATTTATATAAAAATTTCATTTATTTTTTTGCAATACATTTATAAGTATAAATATTGAATTAAGAGTTTTATTTATATAAAAATTTCATTTATTTTTTTCAATACATTTATAAGTATAAATATTGAATTAAGAGTTTTATTTATTTCATTTATTAAAACATTTTATGTTTTAAAGTTAAAGTACTTGTTTTATAAAATATATGTTTAAATAAATTAATTTTAAACTTATTAAATTTCTTAATATATAAATTTCAATTTATATGTTGTTATCTAAATATGTAAGTATATAATTATTTAATTTTTTTTTATTGAACTCACTTTATTTTTATTATTATTATTTTTTTTTAATATATCTTTATCTAATATAATATAATGCTAATGTGATAACATCTCCCCATATTGGGCTATAAAGCACCTCTTACTCTAGATGCAAAAAGGTGGTTAGAATTTTGACCAATTTTTAATGAAATAAATCAATTTAAAATTAATAATGTTTTCAAAAATATAATTTTGATTATATATAATTTTTTGTTTATAAAGAGTGGGCCTAATGGTTAAGAGTATGTGTTTCATCCTAAGAGGTCACAAGTTCAAATCCAAAGGGGGGTATGGTATGTGTACCTCCTTACACTTTAGCAATCAAATCTCTCAGCTGAGGGGGTCGGGTTGGTGCGGTCGACGCCGAGTGCGATCCCATGGTGATTTTCTTCACGACTTGCATGCCCTTGAGTTGTGGTATAACAAAGTAAAATAAACGATTAACATATTCATATGAAAGAGCATGCCATTACCACTTACACAATAAAATAATTAATATTATTTATGTTAAATAATATAATGATGATGATGATGATGGTTAACCTCCACTGAGACCAAAATTGGTCTATTCCACCTTAAGAAAAACAAGAGATTTGATATAGATTTAGGAGAGGAATGAACTGATTAACAGACTGAATATAATAAACACAGAGATATGAAGAATAACACAAATATCCAGTGAACAATATCTTCTATTAAATAATGAAATAGGCTGAAACTGTAAAACTAGAGAACTGAAACACTTTCTCAAATGGTGGTAGTTATCTCTAAGAAGAGATGTGGATGATACGTGCATCCGTCTGAGAAGAATGGATTACAATGAGGCTCCAGAGGCCTTTTTGATATTACTCATGAATGCCAAAACCCTAGACATCCAAAATCCTAACCCTAGAAGGTGAAACTCCAAAAGTCATGTGGGCCCTATGGGTAAGTTGGTGTAATTTGGTACCTCAACTTCCAAGTGTCATAAATTTTTCATACGACTTTTGTTTTAGGCGTGTGATAGCCCATTGGAAAGGTCTTTCAGAGAACTACACATTCCATCGTCAAATTATATCTCTATCTATAGTTTGACTATGGAGAGCCAAAAAACCAACATTTAGGGCCCCAAAACGACCCTAAAAGTACAAAAAGATGTGCTGACATGTAAACATACAAAATAATCCAGTTGGATTAGGTGAGAGGCCACCCGTATCCACCTAGAGGATGTGTGGGGATTGAAACAACTATAGAAGTGTAGAACCCACAATTACAAAGCAGTATAGAAGAACGTGCTGAACAAAAATGAACATGAGGAGCGAGATGGAATAGGTGGGTGGCCACCAATATCCACCTAGATCAATCCTCCCCCCTTAGGAAGAAATGGTCTCCATTTCATTGATTTCCCCCATCAAGTGAGGAAACTTCTACTGGATTTGGCCCCGGGTGATCCACTTTCCTTGGTGTAGGATTTTCCTTACCTTGACAACCCGATAAAGCTGGATCCACTGCTGGCGAGTTCCCTTGACATGTGTGTCCATTATCTGATTAGTGGATGCTTGTTCCATGCAGTAATGGTTTAGATCTATTGGTGTCAGTTGTTTTCTGATCTCAGAGGTGTCCAATAATGGGGGAAAATATGGCCACAGGAGGTCCACATTGAATACTGGATGTAGACCAAGGAAGGGTGGAGTGTTGATCTCAAAATCATTTCTACCCAAAATCTTGGTGATAGTGTAAGGCCCATAACAAAGTAGGATAATATTCCGCTGGGGCTCGATGAAATGCTCCTTCTACAATTGTAACCAGACTTTGTTTCCAACTTGAAACTGGCATGGTACCCTATGTTGATCATGGTGCTTCTTATACTTAACATTGGATTTCTGCAAAATCTCCTGGACTTGTTGGTGGATGTGTTGAATCCTCTTAATGAATCTAGTGGCTTTGTCGATCGAAGACTGATCAGGGGAAGAGTATGTCTGTGTCGTGGCAAGAGGAAGTGCAACATCAATGGGTCCCAAGGGTTCGAATCTCAGACCCACCTAAAATGGGCTATGGTCGGTGGAACTATGGAGAGCCCTGTTGTAACTGTGTTGGACATATGGGAGACTCTTGTCCCATGTACGTGGATTCTTATAATTGTACATGCCCAGGATGTGCACAATCATCTGATTGACACCCTTTGTTTTGGGGTGGAAAGCAATGGATTTTATGAGCTTGGTGTCCAACAGAGACCAAAGACTCGACCAAAAGGTGTTGTGGAACCTGATCTCTCAGTTGGATATGATGGTCTATGGTATCCAAAAGTGGACCAACACTCATTAGAATAATATCTTAGCAGTATCTTTCACTGTGAAATTCTTCTTACAGGTTGTGAGGATGGCCATCTTCGAAAATCGATCAATGACCACAAACACAGTCATTCCATTGCTTGGTGGATGACAAGACGGACATGTAATCCATTGAGATGGATTCCCAAGGCTTGTCGGGAATAAGAAGAGGGGTGTATAAGCCTTGATTCTTGATGGTTGGCTTGGCAATGGCACATGAAGTGAAAGATATGATATACTTGCTGACGTCCTATCAAATTTTTGGCCAATAAAAATGTTTCTGAAGAATGGCCACAGTTTTCTCCATGCCAAAATGTCCTTCCACCCGATTGTAGTGGGCTTCCCAAATCATCTTTGCATGTTCGCTTGTAGGAACACAGAGATGGCCTAGGTGGCATAAGAGTCTATCCTGAATGTGAAAATTAGTAACTATTTCTCCTGTAGCCAAGAGATGATAGGTGGTGGCGAAGTCTGGATCTTGCTGATAAAGTTGGGGCCACTCAGATGCTTCATGTCCACAAGAATGGATCATAGTGGTGATTGTTGTATCATTTTTGTCACCCGAATGAGAAAAAGAGGGACACTTGCAAGTCCAGTTGGGTTAGCTGGACAGGACAGAACTTAGTGCAAGAGTTAGAAATGTCAAGCACAAGAAATAAGCAAACAACTAAGTTAACAACAATTAAAGAAACTAAACTAAAGTGCATAAGGGAAATAGAACAAAAGAAAAACTGATATTCATGCCACCAATGGATAGACTGTATTAGTGGGAAAACACCAAAAAGAAAGGGAGACTTAATGATCCCCTCTTCCTCCAAAGGAGGGCTTTTGAACCCCCAATGAGAGAGATCTTCTTACAAATAACAAACTAAAAGGAAATGGTGAATAAATCCAAAGCTCATTCACTCAAGAGGTGACGTGAATAGCCCAATGAAATGGTTCTTATATGATCCAATGAGAAAAGAGGTTCCTTGTAGGAGAATAGAGGCATCATAACAATACAAATAGATTCTTGAAAATATAGTGCACCCATGGCCTCCTTTTATAGAAAATCTTTGAGGCATTATCCAATCAGTCTTGAGTGTGAACAAGGGGCCCTTTAGGCCTTTGACTAGCCCCCCACTCGTATTCAACTCGGATTTGGGGGTCAAATTGACTTTGGATTTGAACCAGAAGTGATTGGGAGGCTGACCATAATCATTAATCTGTTGTTATGAAGTGTGCGTGGCTTTTTGCGTCCACAGTCATGCATCGGGTGCATGTGCGCTTTTCCGATGTTTTCGACTAGCGCATGTGCACGCGCTTCCTATGTATTATGAGTGTATGATGATTTTATAACCAATTGTATAGTTTGTGCCCTTTTTAAATGCATTTTTGGGCCATGGATGAACTAATAGGTGTTTTGGAGATGCTGGATTCCTGTAACCATTTGTGGATGAAATTTCAGTGATAAAAATGCCCCTTGATGTGTGAGGTTAGGAGCATATGTATAACCTAAATACATCAATGTTTCTTCTACTGAGAGTGCCATTGTAAGAAAGAGTGTTGAGAGGGATTGCAAGAGAAACCCATTGGAGAGAGAGGGGAACCTGTGGGATGCAAACCTTTCGCTGGGTGTGAAAAAATAAAACTATGTACAAACGAGGCAGGCATGCCCCATGCTCGTGTTATGTAACTCAAAATGTGTAAGAAATTAATTGACGCTGTATATTGAAGTAGATAATTGTAGTGCCCTCCAAGGAGGTTTGATAATGGAAGAGGATAGTTCTGATGGTGAAAAAACTCTGAAAAGAGGTGATGACACCTGTAAGAAGTGTCGATAATTCACGGGCGTTTGATAGCCCAACAAATTTCAGAGGTCTTTGACAAATATAAAATCAACTACAATAGTCGCAAATTAAGACCCACCATAACATGAGACAGTGTTCAAGTCAAATGTTATGGGGGTCAACGACAACAAAGAGCAATGGTGATTTTCCTTGTGTCGTCTGAGACTCCTCATTGTAAAGGGAATGAGGGTCAAGATCCTGTCGCCCTTCTGGAAATGGTGTTGATGTCGACAGAAAGGGAGACGTGACTCCAAGAAGCAAAGGGATTCATGAAATCCATGGGATGAGATCATGAACCGATGAGGTACATGGAATAAGTCACGAGGCGGTGGGACTCAAGACTGTCCTTGGTTGGGGATATATGTAAAGTATGAGTGGCAACAACTGTGACACTGAATCTAGCATCAGGGAGACGACTAGACGTGGGTTAAAGTATGCCAGAGGCTTGACAAGGTGGAAAAATGTAGAGATCAGAGGTATATGGACTGTGGGATACTCGAGGTTTATGGACGATGTCAACAAGGGTAGGAGAGAGTGAATTCCCCAACCAAGGGCGACATGGGTTGCTTTTCAGACACAAAAACCAAATGCATGGATAGATTATTTAAAGAGAGTGAAGGAGTGTGCGCGTTAGTCCCTGTACCTAGATGCGTGAATAAATGAATCAAATTGAGGTAGATTTTTTGCAGTTTTTTGATCGACAACAATTCCTGATGAGAAAAACAATTCATGATCAGTAAAAGAGGGCGCAAACTCAATTAAAACACAGACTGATGGAGTGAGTGCATAAATTAAAAAACACATACCTGAATGCACAATAGCTCAGGAATGCACAATATCAAGAGCAGTCTATGCAATTCATACTTGTTCTCCTGATGCCCAACAACAGATGAATGCACAATATCAATAATATCAATAGCAATCTTTGCCATTCGTAGTCTTTCTCCTAATAAGCAACAACATGCAAATCTTGATATAGATGTATTTAATTACGCCCTCCCATAGTTGTTTCCACTCCTATGCCATATGCGCATAATTGATTGAGAAGTGAACATACCAAGCAACGTGTAACGAATTGGTATCTGCATGAAATGTTTATTCCTGTAACGTGTAATGAAATGTAACGAATTTATATCTGTAACGTGTAACGAATGAAATGTAACGAATTGAAATGTTTATATGAAATGTAATGAATTGATATCTACACGAATTGTTTATTCCCACTCTTCACCATGCGACAGACAACGTGTAAAAAACAGTAACAATAGGGAGAACGTAACAAGCCAGGTGTAAGAAAGGATAACTTGAAAGTTAATATTGGTTTTATTTGCATAAGTATAGTGCGTGTCAATTGAAAATCTGGCTTAATGACTTTTTAATCTTATAAAGTAAAAGTGAAAAAGTAATTAGAGTAACGGATGCATTTATAAATGCACAGAAGTTATGAATACTTAATATCATTCATTAATTTAAGAGAACGACAAAGAATATTCATTGATTTGAGAGAAATGTAGACCATTAAATTGGAATTTTACATTAAAAGCTTAATTAACTCATCAACAATTCCAATAGGGAGACGCCTATCCGCGTAATAAAAAAATTGAGCAATGCACGGAGGCAACTATCTAGAAGAACCATAATAGAAATCTAACTTAACGAATGGCTGGTTCGGTTAGTTGGTAAATAAAAAACTTACTTTTAGAGATCCCGGCAGAGACATGGAAAGAGGATGAATCCTTTTTCCACCAGAGGGCTTGACATATTCGAGAGCGTCTGTGCCGAGCTCTCTGCCAAAAGAGAATATATTGCGAAGAAGACTGGTGCGCCAGAGGCCCCGGTGAGGCTTGCGGATTCCAAGAACGGATGGATTCCAGTTGTGATTAGATCCAGGGAGGTAATTGAGAAGAAAACGTGTGATCGAGATACTGCTGGAGTGTCGATCGTGGGACCTGTGGAGAATAATAATGGAGAGAAAGACGGGGAATTCGCGAGAAAACAAGGGAATCGTATTAATGGCGAGTCTGAGAGTATTTCGATCTCTGATGAGAGGAGCCGTGGCCTGGTCATGCCGTTGTCTCGGATTTTGAAGACCACGGCCTTCGGGGTTTTGGGTTTGACTGCGATCTCGGTGTGAAGATCGGCCGTTCCCATGGCCGCGGCCATGGCCGTGGGTGGTGTGCTGTGCATGAAGAGGTTTATTTTGGGCGGGGTTTCATACTCTTCAGTGTTTCTCAGAAACCCTGGAAACCCTAAGACTTGTGAGAATGGAGGTGGCGTTGAAGCAATTGCACAGAAGAAAAAGAAAGACATCAACAAGCTCAGCAGTATAACGCCAATCCAGCAGCCTTCTGAAAGCTTATGTTTAGCCAATCGAGTTCTTGGCTTCGGTGAGAAGATCGGCCGTTCCCGTGGCCGCGGCCATGGCGGTCGGTGGTGTGATATGCATGAAGAGGTTTATTTTGAGCGGGGTTTCATACTCGTCAATGCTTTTCAGAAACCCTGGAAACCCTAACACTAGTCAGAGTGGAGACGGAGTTGAAGCAATTGCACTGAAGAAAAAGAAAAACATCGACAAGCTCAGCAGTGTAACCCCAAGACCAGGCTTACTGTGACTGCAATTGCACCCAGCAGCCCTCTGAGAGCTTATGTTCAGCCAATCGAGTTCTTGCTTTCGGCTTCTTCTAGGCCTGTGGAGCCTTGTGTGAAGCCTAAAGAAGTCAATCATGAACACAAGTATCATCATCATGATAAATCTAAAGCTAAAACATTCAGAGTTATGCCCATGGACAATCGGTCCACCAGACCTGCCAGACCACAGGGATCGGATAGCTTCTACAGGAAGACCATGTCGGCCATGGCTTACGATGCCAGTGCGGGTGCAACTGCTATGATCATCACGCTGTTCTGTCTGGCCTTCTGCGGCCGGCTCTGTGCAATCTTCATTACATCTGCATGGTGGTATCTCCTCCCAATGTCCGGCCACCATTCAGAAAGGAAGAACAGGAACAACAATAATAGCAGGGTGGTCGATCTTCCATCGAGTGAGCACAGGAAGAAGGCGACAATGGACGTGTTGCTACAGAGGAAGCACAATTAATGTGCTTGTTATGTGATGTGATGGTGTTTAACATTCAAATAAGGCATCGAGGACGAATGGCGGATCTTCAAACAATAATAAATGGCGGATCTTCAAACCTGCAGAAGCCATATAGCTTTTTCTCCGACCTCGTTGGAGTAGCGAATCCAGTTTGTGTAGTGTTTGAGCACTGTTTATAGATTTATATAGTTGGTAGCTCCTCCGGCCACGGGTTAGTGAAAATGGCTTGGTGGTTTAAATTTTATGAAGAGTTTGGGGGTCAATTCTTCGTTGGCTATCTCTGTTCTGTGCCTCCCTCATGTTTCCGCCGGATAGGTGTCAAATTTACACCCAGTATCATCTCTATGGGGTAGTGCCCAGGAGTATTTCGCCAAGTGTTCCCTGTAAAAAAAATCTATATAGTTACAGAGACATTAAGGTGTCTTCAAATCAGCCTGTAATGTCTTTTCAAATCAGCCTGAGAACAGACTCAGGTGGTCATTGTTGATGGATTGCTGCAGACGAAGCAGAATTCATAAGGTTTGTTGTACGATGGTGTTTAGCTGGTGGAAATCAATTCAAATGTATCTGGCCATTGTTTGCACGCAAATGCATTTTCTTTGTGGTTATTGGCGCGGTATCCAAAACGCAGTTTTTGGCAGGAATTCAGTAGTTTCGATTTTGTTTGCGTGAATCATGAGTAAATTTTTAAATGTATTTAGTGGAATTCAACAATTTTGATTTTGTTTGAATGAATTACAAGCAATGAAAAATAATAAAAAATTTAGTGTATTTTAGCTGAATTTGAGTGACCCGATTTGGGCCAAACTTTTTGAAAAGATCAAAATCTAGGTGAAGGTTATAGGAAAAGGGCCAGATCCCCATCAGAAGGGACAAATCCCATCAGAAATTGACAAAATAAAATATGCATTTTGTTTTTGAGATTATAGATGATTTGGATCTTGTGAAAATCCCCATTGCCAAGTAGTTAGGAACTCTGAACGGTAAACAGATTGCCAAGTAGTCAGGAACTATGAACAAATCACATTTTCAAGGTAAAACTACCAAATTACATTTCAGTCTGAAATGCAACAAAGAAAACGACCAAAAAAATGGTACACAATTGTTTTAGTGTGTTAAAAGTTGGTTTTTATGAATTCCCTTGCATTATTAATGCTTTTTTGTGTTTTAGAGTTAGAGAAATAACTCATATAAGGAGAAAGAACTTTGTCTATCCGCCAATTTGATCATGAAAATGCATGCAACTTATCATGAAAATGCATAAATAGAATTAAAATAAATTTAGATCTGAGTTCACTATTATAGCTAAGATTCTAATAACTTGATTTTGTGGCTACCAACATTCCAATAACTTGCTAATAATTCATTTATGCAATTATTTATGTTACTTTTTTAATAAAGGAATGGATTTTCTACATTTCCTATCTTATCTTTACATATTATAAATTTAGTTTTTTTTAAAAGGTTAATGAATGTATCCACCACATATCATTTGCATTACATTATATCAAATTAATTTCTTTTGATTGAATATTTTCTTTTACAAAATGATGTTGAGTTTCAATGTGCTTTGATTTTGCATGATAAATTGAATAGTTTGTCAATTTTATTGATCTTTGATTATCATATTTAATACATGTAAAAACAAATTAAAATTTGTGAATGCACTCATTCAAGCACATGACAAACACATCATTCACATAAGACAATTTACACAATGGAATAAACATGATAAAATATAACATATAGTTATCTTTAAATAGATGAACCAACTAGTTGTGTACAAGGGACATTCTTCCTAGGCATAGGTGTTGTCGTTCCATTTCTCTTAGTTGCAGGCCACCCTCAATATGAGACTATGAGTCCACAAGGAGGTCTGGCCCTCTTGGTTGTCCACTCTCCACATTCATCAACCCAAAACCCAAGTTCTACTCTAAAAACAATTCCAATCCACTAGCTCTCTTTCCCCTCAACTTGCACAACCTGATGAATGAGATCCCCCTTCTTTGCCACACTGTCCCTCGAGCATTACCACTTCCCTCCAGGGATCCAATGCACATGGTTTGATAAGAAATATCTTAGCTGGGGATTCTAGGAATTATTAGTTGCTCCAAGTGTGTTCCCATGAGCCTTCTCAAGGCTCTTGGGAAATTTCCTCAATAGGAAAATATCCCTTACAGGAATACAACCCTCATTACAGTCACACAACCTTCTTTCGAGCATAAAATTCATTCCAACAAGTTGTCTTTCCATGGCTAGCATGGTTGATTCCCTTTCACAACACTCAACTCCCCTCTCACTACAAAAAATCAACATGTAAAAAATGTCCAAAAAAATACTCAAATTTCCTTTTTCTTTTCATGCAAGATTGATTCTCACATTTACCAAAAAGTGGTTGTACTTAGTCCATTCTATCATAAATTGGTGAGTTGACCTTTTCAACATACCACTCTTACATCAATTTAATAGCTCTAATTCAAAGGGGATAAACATTAATATGAAAATAGTTGAATTAATAGAAATGGGTAACCCCTTGGACCCGTATTTAGCCCCCTCTCTTGCAGAATCATAGCCCCTCACCATTAACGTCCTCTCGTATCACAACCAATGGTTATTATTTTTATTAATGTTTTCAAAGTACATTTTATATGTCATCCCTCAACCATATTAATCTGTACAGGTTATTCAGCTCACCAGCCTAAATCACATTTACATAATTACATTATAATTTGCAGGGATTAGAATAAGGGATGTTACATTCCCTCTGTTAGAATATTGGATGTGCTCGTTTAACCATAGACAATATAGAAATATTGTCACCCAACCATAAGCACTAATGCCATCCTTGAGCACCTTGACCTTGACAGAGAGAACAATTTCAGACAACAAATCAATAGCCAACCAAGGCTAATGCACCAAGCAAAGATAACCAAAACTGATCAGAGAGTCCAACCTAGATAAACCGAAAATGTAGATTACAGAACTGCTGGCAGCAGCTGCTCCCAAGACTTGCGCACAAACAGGTCTTCTGCAATGCACACAACTGTACTTCTGCAGTTCTGAGAATTATGGCTAAAATGAAGACTGGCCTCCTATATTTATATTGCTTCTGCCAGACTGCCTCGACCGACTTCTCATTCTGGGTGCTAATTACTTAGTATATAATATTTCCTTTAGCCAACTTCTCTTCTAGGGTTATATCCAAATCTTTTCTTACTTTCAGAATATTCTAATCTTATCAAAGGTCACAAATGGAGGTTAATACCTCCCGCATCTACCATAATATCAACACTCCCTCCTAGCTAGGGAGGTATAACAGATAATGGTATTGAGCACAAACAAACCATTCAACTGATAGCATCATTATAGCCACACAGGATAATTAAATCATGAGCACCATCATCATTATCCAACTTGATAATCTCCATGACAACTAGTGCAATGTCAACTGATAGAACACAACTGTGTCTATCCATAGCAGTACACAAATACTCAATCCGTGACACATAATCATAGCCAGTGGAACATATCCACCACATTAGTATACCTTTACTATCTAGAGACATACAGTCTCCATATTAATCATATCATCTGATATCAACCTACACAGAAACAATATCATGATATAACTGAGACATCTCGGCCATTCTTCCACTCACATATGTGAGATCTGGAAGAGCATTTTCCCTTAGAGATTAAAACATCAATGATGGGCTATCTGGACTATTCTTCTCAAGCATGAAAGAATAAATGTCATGATTTATGAGCTTGGACCATTCACCTATCTGGGCCATTCCTCCAGCATTAAACAAAGTGCAACCTGGAGAGAATGAGTCTGTCCTAGGGAATGTTTGTCCCTGATTGTTGAACCTGGACCAGTCACCTATCTGGGCAATTCCTCTGGCACTAAACAAAGTGCAACCTGGAGAGAATGAATCTTCCCTAGGGAATGACTATCCAGACCATTTCCTAAGGAAATGATTGTCTTGCACCAACCTCCAAAACGGACCATTCTTCAAAACTGCTCACAACTGTGAGCTTCGAAAGAATGTTTGTCTGGCGATGTAGACCAGTCTTCTTGACCACTATTGAGAGTGACTTTCAAGAATAAATATTGTCCTAGAACATTCCCCTGCACTAGCCACAAGGGGAATCACTGTCTATGGTACATCAACAATCCATCGAACCATTTTCATTACGAAAATGACCGTTTGATCTGGACCATTTTCTGAACTGGAAAATGCTTGTTCGTAAAAAATATCAAACCACTTTCCGAACTGGAAAGGAACTTCTCATCCTCAACCATTTTTCCAAGATGAAAAATGATTGTCCATAAATCAATGATATGTCAGTGCTTGCTCCCAACCTGGAGAGTAATGTCTTCCCTTTCAACTATGGGAGTTATTTCCACGATCCCCAATTTGTCTTGTAAGTATGCAAACTTTATTCTGGATAGAGGCTTTGTCAAGATATTTGTTGTCTGCTCATATGTGGGGATATACTGAAGCTTCACTTCTCCTTCCCGAACTTTATCTTGAATAAAGTAGTATTTGATATCAATGTGTTTCGACCGTTCATGAAACACTGGGTGTTATGATAGCCTTCTACAACGTTGATTTTCACAGTGTATTATGGTCGAATCTGGAACCTGATCAAATAATCCAGAAATTAGCTTTCTCAGCCATACTGCTTATGTACATGCCTCACATGCTGTGATATATTATGCTTCTGCTATGCTGAGTGAGACAAACTTTTGTTTCCTGCTGCCCCAAGATATCACAGCAGAGCCCAAGCTGAAATACATTCCTGAAGTACTCCTTTTATCTTTTGCACTTACTACCCAATCTGAATCTGTGAATCCATGAAGTTGTATATGACTAGATGTGGTATATCTTAAACCATAGTTTAGTGTCCCACAAATATATTTGAAAACATGCTTTGCAGCTATCCAATGCTCATGTCTGGGTTCTGCCTGGAATTGGCTTAGTGTGTTTACAACAAATGAAATGTCTAGTCGAGTATTTACTAAATACATCAATGACCCAATCAATTGTTGATATAGGGACGGGTCTACTGGATCAGAATCTGAGTCGCTTACTTTTCTTATATATGTGGTCATAGGAGTGTCCATGGATTTGCAATCCATCATTCCAAACTTATGAAGAATATTTATTGCATACTTTCCTTGTCCAAGGAATACTTCACCACGCTTCTGCCATACTTCTAGTCCCAAGTAAGAATGCATGAGACCAAGTTCTTTCATATCGAACTCAAAAGCTAGTTCCTTTTTACACTGGATGATGAGAGACTCTTCACCTATTAAGAATAGATCGTCAACATATAGTAGTAGAATCACAGGTGCATTGTTCATGACTTTGTAGTAAAGATTTGGATCTCCACGACTCTTGGAGAAACCAAGTCTCATTAGGTAGTTGTCTATTTTGGCATACCAAGCTCTTGGAGCTTGCTTAAGTCCATATAAGGCTTTCTTTAGTTTGCAAACATGAGTGTCTCTAGAATGTACTTCAAATCCTTGAGGTTGTTCAATGTATACTTCTTCTTTGATTACTCCATTGAGGAAAGTTGTTTTTACATCCATCTGATGTAAACTCCATCCCATGGAAGCAGCAAGAGACATAATGGCTCTAATAGAAGTGTATCTGGCAACATGAGTGAATGTTTTGTCATAGTCTTCTCCCTCATTCTGGGAGAACCCTCTAGCTATGAACCTTTCTTTATATTTTTCCACACTTCTGTCTGCTGCATGTTTGATCTTATAGACCCATTTTGAAGTTACTACTGATTTTTCTTTAGGTCTAGGCACAATTTCCCATACATCATTTGTCATGATGGACTAGTGTTCTTCTGTCATGGCTTCATTCCATTGTTTCTTCTGAGCTACCTCTTCAAACACGGTGGCTTCTTCGTCTAGAATTTTGTCATACATGTTGCATAGCTGGAGAATCTCTTCGGCTTCTTTCTTTTTCTAAAGGTCCCACTTGGGGCTTTGAGTCTTTCTGCTTCTTGTAGGGTAGCTTCAAGATAAGCTAGTCGTTTCTTGGTTTTGTGGTATAGTGTCTGAATCAATAGTCTCACATGGTTGCATCGGATGATCGAGTTGTTCTGTTTCTTCATTCTGACTTTCTAGAAGACATGTGCATTCTTCAATAGGCACTCCATACTCTTCTTCTTCTATATTTTCTTCTATGGATTTCTTGAAAGCCATATTTTCATTGAAGGTTACGTCTCTGCTGACTTCAATCTTATGTTGTTCCGGGATATAGATTCTATAGGCCTTGGATGATTCACTATATCCTATGAATATGCCCTTCTTTCCCGAGTGTTCTAATTTATTCTCTTTATCCTTGGGAATGTGAAAGTAAATAGGGAATCCAAAGATTCTTAAGTGTTCCACATTAGGTTTCTTTCCTGAGAAGGCTTCTTCTGGAGTCATATCCTTCAATATGCAGTGAGGACTTCTGTTCTGAACATATATTTCTTCCATGGCTGCTTCTCCCCATAGATACATAGATAAACCTTGATCGTTCAATAATGCCTTCACAGTTTCTTCAATAGATCTGTTCTTCCTTTCTGCTACACCATTTTGTTTAGGAATATGAGGAACAGTTAGCTCCCTCCTAATCCTTGCCGATTTGAAAAAGGCAACAAATTCCTTGGATGTATATTCTCCTCAATTATCTGTTCTCAAGGTCTTTATTTTCTTGTTTGTGAGGTTCTATATCTCTACTTTGAATTCTTGAAACTTGTTGAATACTTCGTCCTTTGTCTTCAAGAGATATAACCAAGTCTTTCTCGAGTAATAATCTATGAAGATTACATAGTAAAGAGAACCTCCTAGATATTTGACTGGCATCGGACCACAAACATATGAATTCATTAGATATAGAATTTCCTTAGATCTACTATTGCTGCTTGAGAATGGTTTCTTAACATTCTTACCAAGAGCACATCCTTTGAAAATTCCTTCATGTGTAGATTTTAGTTCTGGTATTCCTTCAACCATCTTTTTGAGGAAGGGTAATGCTTGATAGTTGATATGAGCATACCTTCTATACCAAAGTTCATTGGGATTGACTTCATTATGTACAAGGGATTCATCATTTCGTTCTAGTAGTTTGTATAGTCTTCCTTCACGAGTTCCAATAACTCTAACATTCTCTATGCTGGAGTCTCTAGGCCAAGATAATACTTTTCCATCTACAAAGGCTAGTATGTTTCCTTTTTATTCTAGGGAATATATGGATACAAGATTCTTTTATAAACCAAGTACATATAAGACATTGCTCAAATGAACATTGTTACATGTTTTCAATTTGACGGAGGCTTGACCATTTCCTTCGACTGGGTAAGTGTTCCACCTTGTACAATATCTTCTTTTCATTTAGATTGGAGAGTCTAGCTTGATCTCCTGTCATATGCTTGGAAGCTCCACTATCAATTATCCACATGTCATCTTCATGCGTTCCTGTGAGTGTTGAGTAGTGTAAATGATTTGTCTTTTCATTCATGACATTTGTTGATTGATAACTGGTCAAGCTTTGACCCAAATATTCAACCTTGATGTTTATGCCTTCTGAGAGTGCCAAGAGGTGCGCTGGACTAAGGTGAACTTGAAAATATTCTCCTTTAGTAATATGTTCCATCATAAGGTGCTAGACAAGGGTTTTAGGGTTTCTGCAACTGCACCTGCTAGTAACCCTAGAGAAAGTGCTTTAGTAGCTGCACTTGCTAGAAACCCTAGAGGTAGTTCTTCAACGAGATTAGTAACATTATATATTATCTCTCTTTCAGTGGTTAGAATGAATGAAGGAGGTGTGGGCCCATCACCTATTAGAATATTGGATGTGCTCATTTAACTATAGAAAATATATCAATATTGTCACCCAACCATAGACACTAATGCCACCCTTGAGAACCTTGACCTTGACAGAGAGAAGACTTTCCGGCAAAAAATCAATAGCCAACCAAGGCTAATGCATCAAGAAAAGATAAACAAAACTGATCAGAGAGTCCAACCCAGAAAAACTAAAAATCCATATTGCAGAACTGCTGGCAGCAGTTGCTCCCAAGACTTGCGCACAAACTGGACTTTTGCAATGCACACAAGTGTACTTCTGTAGTTTTGAGAATTCTAGATAAAATGAAGACTGGCCTCCTATATTTATACTACTTCTGCTAGACTGCCTGGGCCAACTTCTCATTCTGGGTGCTAATTACTTAGTATATAATATTTCCTTTAGCCGACTTCTCTTCTAGTATTATATCCAAATATTTTCTTGCTTCCAGAATATTCTAATCTTGTCAAAGGTCACAAATGGAGGTTAATACCTCCCGCAGATACCATAATATCAACACCCTCACCCTTATGCTTATATTGTCCTTAGTGAACAACACCATACATGTGTACATACATCTTACAATGCTACGTTGTCTGACCTTTAATCAATACATAGGTTGTTTGAATTAACATCACATAGGAAATCTAACCCAAAACATGTTCACATAGTCACTCTGGCCCAAAACACATACACAGGCACTTCGGCCCCAAATTGTACATATTGAGTTCACTCTTCAGTAACTATTGAAGCAATTCATTATGTTCAGTGTACAGAACCCAATGAAGTGTACCTCTTGCTCTTTCTTTATGAGTACTCACAGTTGGGGAAGGGGTGGAACATGTAACGAAACAGATAAACAATTTTGCAGATAATTCAAGACGGATTTTTTTTTTGAAGACAAGGGTAGTGTCTAAAGACATCGTTACATCACTTAAGAAAAGTAAACTGTGATCAAAACATTACAATTCATATTGCACATCTTGGTCTGCATGATATATGTCTTCTATTGCTTGATGATAATAACCCACGGGGTCTACTATTTATATCCTCAATATCTAACTAAATTCCATAGAATCGAGAAGATATTATCCACATGTAATATTCGATAGTTAGAGTTGACTCCGCCAAATACGCACTATCAAGTTGGCTCGAGAAGGATGCTCGACCCGACCATCCATGTGATCAACTCATAGTCAATTTATAGGCTGGTCAATCCACTACTCGAATATCTTTGACTAGTAGTGGATGTTGGAGTTACTTCACACACACCTAGGATTTATTTTTCCTGAGGTTTTTCCTATGTTTATTAGTCATTATTTAGTCTCATATATTTTAGGAAGAATATTCCTCTAGAGAGAATATTCTGTTCAGTTTTCACTTCAGTTTGATTAGTTGAGTGGAGTCTAGATGCCACATTGGTATTATCACCATGCAACATTGGGATCATCACCAACTAATTCACATTGTACTTGGGATCATAACCATACTAGCGCATTACTCATGATTCCCTTATATCCTCCTCACTTTGCTCTATTTTTTTCAGTTAACTGAAGACTGATAGACTAGCTAACTCAGCTAGATAGCAGTTCACTCCGGTAACTGCCCGAGAGACTATACTAGGTGGAAGTTTATTCCCGTAATAGTTGGTCTGTGTCCAAATCACTCTAGACCACCATTATGACACATTGGATTCTCCTACAATGCACATTGGTTGAGTTATACAGAGTATATCATGTGTAAATGACCATTCATTCATTTGGTTAATGAGAGTTCTTCCATTCTTTCTCTCCTGCTTCTATTTTATTCTATTTTCTCTGCAAATGTGTATGTCAATTCCCAGCTAGATCTATTATGTGCAGGTTCAACACATTTACATGGTATCAGAGCCGACGGTCTTCTAGGGAAAATCCACACCAAATTATTTTTGTAGGTACCGAATATTGAGGATAACGGAGAAATGGAATTTTCAAAAGAATTCATTATTACACCTTACAAATTCTTTCCATGGAAGGAGAATATGATCATGAATCTTCGAAGCAGAGGATTGTATAGGTTAACCATGAACACAGAGATAGAACCAACATCATCCATAGAAAAATCCAAGTATCTAAATCAAATGGATGAAGCAGTCAAAACAATTTGTAGTCTCATTTCTCATGAACTCTTATTTCACATATCCTCATGTAAAACCCCCAATGAATCCTGGACAACCATGGAAAGGATTTTTGGAAAATAGAATGAGATGAGGGGACACATTCTCGAGGTGGAGTTTCTCATAATGGATCCAAAAAGCTTCGAAAATCTCCAAGATTTCTTTACCAAATATAAGGATTTGATGTTGCAACTCAAGGCTTGCTGGGTTGATAAATATAAGGAGGAGAAAAAAATGGTTCTCACCATTTTCTCCAAACTTGGTCCAGAATACTCAGTATTTGTATCAACATTTCATTCAGTTATATTCGCCTCTGGAGCCACCTGGAGTATGTCTTCTCTTGAGGACTTTATCAAATCTCTGATACAAGAGAAAAACAAGCTCATCAACATGGGAAAAATCAAAGGCCCATAGGTGCATGCACTTACTATGCAAGATAGCAACGATCATCAATATCATAAATCTAAATATAAAGACAAAAGAAAAACACATGTGAATGCAATAAGGAAGGGTAATCAAAACCCTTCCACGATGCCTCTGGATCCAAAGGTGGAAAGGGAAGAAAAGGGGAGAAATGCTCTTACTTCCATAAAGGATTCCATCCAGAATCTGCATGTATGCAGAAAAAAATAGATCTAATGACCCAAATACTTCAGCAAAACAACCTTAGAGATCGCATCCCCGAGGGTGCCAAGAAGAAGAAGTCAAAAGATCAGAATCCTAAGAAAGGAAATTCTAGTCATGCTTTGATTACCATAAACTCCTCTCTTTATGATTGGATTGTAGATTCAAGAGCATCACACCACATAGCTTCCACAAAAGAAGTCTATTATTCATTAGATGCATGCAAATCTCCTCCCATTCTGATGGGCGATAACTCTCCAGTCAAGGTCACTAGAAAAGGAACGATTGAACTCACAAACAAAAGCTTCGAGAATGTGTTACACATTCCCAAACTTTCTGTCAATCTTTCGTCTATGTATCAGATGAAAATTTTTGGCACTGTAAAGAGAGTCATATTAACACCTGATGCAATGGATATCTATGACATGAAAACCAATTACAGGGTTCTGGCGGTGAGGTAAATCATCAATCTAGACTCTACACATTTTCTAAATTTATTGAACCAGATTCTGCTTTACTACTTAACCATGTTGATGAAAGCAATAGCATATTGCAAGAAAGGTTCGGGCATTTAAATTTCAGATATATGCAACAACTTAGCAAGCAAGGAATGGTTGATGGTATACCCGACATCCACTTCTCCAAAGGAATTTGTGAGGGATGTGTTCTTGGAAAACACCCTCAAGAGAAATTCGACAAAGTACAGACTCATAGAGCTTCCTCTCCTTTAGATATGATCCATAGTGATTTCATGAGCCCTTTTCCGCATCCATCAATCAGTAAAGAAAGGAACATGCTCATTTTTGTTGATGATTTATCACCCTTCACATGGATTTTCTTTCTCAGGAGAAAATCAGAGGTCTTTCAACACCTTAAAGATTTCAAATCCGTTGTTGAGACATAGTCCAGAAAGAAAATCAAAATCCTCCAAACTGATAATGGGGGAGAGTATGTCAACCATGAGATACATAATATTTTTCATGAGGTAGGGATTCAGTTGCAACAGATGGTTACCTATACTCCACAACAAAACATAGTTGTTGGGCGAAAAAATAGATCTCTAAAAGAGATGGCATCTTGCATGCTACATGCAAAGTCACTTCCACAGAGATTATGGACCGAAACACTTAATTGTGAAACCTACAACCAAAACAAATCTCCCCATAGATCTGTCAAATATAAGACCCCTTACGAGGCTTGGAGCAGCCTCAAGCTGGAAGTGACCCACTTTCGTATTTTCGGTTCATGTGCATGGGCCTAGATTCCCTCTGAAAAGAGGAAGGCACTTTGATCCACAGAGCTCATAGTGTATCTTTATTGGATACCCTAACGGCGCAAAGGGATATAGACTTGTTGATCTTTCCTTGGACCAGATCATCATTGAGTGAAGTGTTCAATTCGAGGAAAGTGTCTCGCATGTACTTGAGCAACCGAATGCAAACACCTTTGTTACTCCACCTATCAAAGATGATGAGCATCCACATGATGACTATTATTCATATGGGAGTTCTGATTCAGAGGATTCAGATGATCTAGATACAGAGTCAGTATAGTTAGATGCAGAGTCAGTTCATCGAGATGAAGATGCATAGCAAGAGAAGAGGCCCAAGTGGGCCTAGACTACTCTTCAAGATGTAGGGGATCATGTTGGTGATGCAACTGACACTGAGAGGACTCTATATAATTTCGAGGAGCCTCCTCTTGCACTCACTGCCATTGAACCATTGCCACCCAGGCATATTTTCTTGGTTTAGACTTCAGGTTGATAGTATTATGGCGAGGCAGTTGGATATCCCTTTTGGGAATCTACCATGCAGGAGGAGTACAACTCCCTCCTCGAGAAACAGACTTGGGATCTGGTTCCCATTCCTTCTGGAAGGAAACTTGTGAGGTGCAGATTGGTCTATAGGACCAAGAGCATAACAGATGGACAGATTAGCAGATATAAATCCAGGCTAATTTCCAAAGGATTTCAATAGGTGCATGGCATTGACTATGATGAGACCATTGCTCCATTATCGAGGATGGATTCCATACATTTGGCACTTTCCATTGCGGCTGCCAAGGGATGGCAAGTCCATCATATAGATATGAATAATACATTTCTTCTCTGAGGAGATCTGTATGGAGGAACCCCAGGGATTTATGCAGGATTCATCTTTGGTTCGTCGACTGAAGAAATCTCTTTATGGCCTCAAGCAGGATCCGAGGGAATGATATGCCAAGATGGACTCCTACCTACTGTCACAGAACTTTGTACATTGTAAATCAGACCCAAATTTTTACATGCTTAGGACAACTGATTCATTTCTACTCCTAGTTTTGTATGTTGATGATTTGTCGATCATCGGTTGCTCAACTTCAGGTATTCATGCAGTCAAGAGGATTATACATGACAAGTTCTTGATGATGGACATGGGTCCGCTACATTTCTTGTATAGACTCGAGATCGGTCAAGATGCATCAGGCATGAAATTGTCTCAGGTCAAGTATGCACGAGATCTCCTTAAGAGATTTCACATGAAAGACTGCAAGTTTGACCCGACTCCTTTCCTATCAGGATTCATACTTGAGGATGGTGGAGACACTCCACTGGTTGACAACATATTGTACAAACAACTAGTGGGGAGCTTGTTGTATCTCACACACTCTAGACCAAACCTCTCCTATGCAGTTGGAGCAGTCTCTATGTTCATGCATGAGCCACATGAGCTACATTGGAAGGCTGCAAATTGTATCCTTCGATACGTATAGGGAACCATCACCTTTGGGATTCACTATTCAACATACTCTACATTGGACCACATCGGTTTCACTGATTTTGACTGGGCTAGCGATAACATCGATCACAAGTCCACATCTGGTTACTTACTTAGTCTTGGTTCTGGGCCTATATGTTGGTAGAGAAAGAAGTAGGATGCTTTTTCTCTATATTCAGTCGAGGCAGAGTACAGAGGGTTAGTTAACATAACCATTGAGGTTATGTGGCTACAACATTTTCTCATTGAGTTGGGCATTCAGTTTCATCAGTCGATCACCATTTGGCATGACAACCAGAGCACTCTGAAGTTCTGTAGAGATCCAATTCAGAGGCAACAGAAAAAGCACATCGATATCCACATGAACTACATCTGAGACTTAGTACATGAGGGGATCATCGACCTACAATTATGTCCTTCAGTAGAACAGACTGCAGACGTCTTCACCAAGACCTTCACTGAGAAAAAGTTCCATTCTCTTTGTAGTCATCTTGGAGTGAAGGACACAATTTCCTAGCAACTGCCAGTTCTTATTTTTATATACATTGTACTTTGAGGGGGGGGGTTTCCCATTATTTTTTCTTTCTTTCCTCGCTTTATTTTAGTGTATCTTTTGTATTGGGGTACCTAACATGGCCTCGTTGTCGGGACCCATTCTTTATTTTCACCATAGTGATGTTCAGGGGGGGTTGGAGTTACTTCACACACACCTAGGATTTCCTTTTCCTAAGTTTTGTCCTTTGTTTATTAGTCATTATCCAGTCTCCTATATTTTAGGAAGAATATTCCTCTAGGGAGAATATTCTCTTCAATTTTCACTTCAATTTGATCAGTTGAGGGGAGTCTAGATGCCACATTGCTATTATCACCATGCAACATTGGGATCATCACCAACTAATGTGCATTGTCCTTGGGATCATCACCATACTAGTGCATTACTCATGATTCCTTGATATCCTCCTCACTTCACTCTATTTCAGTCAGTTAACTGAATATTGATAGACTAGTTAATTCAGCTAGGTGGCAGTTCACTCCTCTAACTGCCCGAGAGACTAGACTATGTGGCAGTTTACTCCTGTGACTATTGGTGTGTCTCTAGATCACCCTAGACCACCACTATGGAGCATTCACTTCTCCTATGGTGTACATTGGTTGATTTATACAGAGTAAATCATGTGTAAATGATCATTCATTCATTCGGTTAATGAGTAATTATTCCATTCTTTCTCTCATGCTTCTATTTTCTTCTATTTTCTTTGAAACTGTATATGTCAATTCCCAGCTAGATATATTATGTGTAGGTTCAACACATTTACATTCTAATGACAGGTGTGTCGACTACTCAATCGACTGATGTAGAGTTCTGGTCGATCTCCCAACTGACATTATCCAAATGTACATCGAATGTTCGACCAACTAAATCCAAAAGAAGTGTGATGAATCATCAATGCTTAATGTTCCAACACTCCCCCCCATCAACACACATCTCTAGAGATTTAGAACTTGAAATTACATCATCATGACAGCCCCCATATTTGCAGCTTCCTAAATCTCAAGCATCATGCAGAGCTTGATAAACATAGATTCAACTAAAGGTTTGTTGAATATATCAACAACCTGATTATCTATACTACAATATTCAAGAGAGAGAACGTTTTAATGGACCAATTATCTCAAACAATGAGCATGGAGCTCAACATGCTTCATATTACTGTGGGAAATAGGATTGTTAGTAACATGTATTTCACTTTGATTATCACAGTATATTGTATTCAAGGTTTGAATAGGAAGGCCAAGTTATCCCAAAAGTTGGCAAATCCAGACTAGTTCAGTACCTCCTTGAATGACACCACAATTTTCTTCTTCTATAGTAAAAAAATAGACTACCTTTTGTTTCTTTCACGACCACACTAATGGTCCAGTGATAAAGAGAAGCACATAGAAAGAAGTGGACTTCCAATCATCATTGTCACCAACTCCAACCAATGAATAAAAACTTCAACAATACTTGATACCAAAATGAGTGGTACCCTTGAGATAACATAATATCCGCTTGACTTATTTCCAGTGGCTTTCTTTGGGATCCTTCATAAACTGAGAAACCACACTAATAACAAAGGAAATTTCAGGTTAACTATGAGTAAGATAAATAAGACAATTGACCAATTGTCAATAAAGTGTAGCATCGATTGAAGGTGTTTGAAAATTTTAGGTGTCAACATATCCATCACATATTTTAGGTGTTAACATATCCATCAAAAGAAAAAAAAATAAAAAATCATCTATTAATTCAAAACTTTCATAAATTAATACTTCTCCTAATTGTGAAGTAAAATTATAATTAGATATAGTTCACATACAAAGATAAACTAGGTATATACTTGATAATATATGATCTCTTTTAGTTCTAATAATGATGGAGTACATAAGTTATTGTTGATTAAGGTTGGTTGTCATTGATGTCAACCCTTGAAGAAAGACCCATAGCACAAAGGTTTGGGTAATGGACCCAATAGTGTTTGATGTAAATATGACTCATTATTGTTTTTTCATGGTTGATAAGAAGTAAATATGGATGAACTCCAAAGTGGTCCCCTTATGGTGAAAGCCCTCACGGGAAGATGCTTTGTGGAGTAAGAGAACCCATGCTTAATTGTGGAATAATGAGATGAAGGAAAGTGAATTTGTCAGGGAAATTTCCTATATGGATAGTTCTTGTCATGTCATTTCCGGTGGTATGTGGAATGTCACATAATTCCTCATGGTTAGAGAGTTATGGCCATGAGAAGTTGGAGACCCCAGGTTTGGGTAATGGACCCAAGTTTGTTTGATGGGTAAC
>ML788146.1:616113-626343 GCA_009831015.1 Picea engelmannii | reverse complement strand
CTTACCAATTAAACATTAAATAATACTAAATTTTATTACCCTTATATAGATAATATAAGAAAATAACAAAAATTCAGCAATGCACGGAGGCAACTATCTAGAAGGCCCATAATAGAAATCTGACTAAACGAATGGTTGGTTCGGTTAGTTGGTAAAAAAAAACTCACTTTTAGCCATCCCAATCTGAATCTTAATTTAGCGTCGAGCCTTTATGCTTGTTATTCCAAGTGGACACAACCTAAACTTCCTCACCACCGTTTATTTTCTTCAACGATTCATCGCGACAACCACAATTCTTGTACACAATTCGTAATAACTTTGATCGAGGATCAGTTAATCGAAGGAAGACAAATCGGCATAGGAGAAGAAATTGGCCGACTGGCTAAAGCTGGGCGCAGTTGAATTCGGTAGTATTTTCTTATTTCGGTTTTCTTGTGGTTGTAGGATCAATCGGTACTCAGATCTCTATCACAGAGAAGAGAAGAGATTAATGTGTCGTGAAAGGATATCAGTGAAAGGCGAAGCAGAAAGAATCGCGGACTCTGCCAGGCCGAGATCCCGGAAGAGACATGGAAAGAGGTCGAATCCTTTTTCCACCAGAGGGCTTGACATATTCGAGAGCGTCTGTGCCGAGCTCTCTGCCAAAAGAGAATATATTGCGAAGAAGACTGGTACGCCAGAGGCCCTGGTGAGGTTTGCGGATTCCAAGAACGGATGGATTCCGGTTGTGATTAGAGCCAGAGAGGGAATTGGGAAGAAAAACAGTGATCGAGATACTGCTGGAGTGTCGATCGTGCGACCTGTGGAGAATAACAATGGCGAGAAAGACGGGGAATTCGCGAGAAAACAAGGGAATCGTATTAATGGTGAGTCTGAGAGTCTTTCGATCTCTGATGAGAGGAGCCGTGGCCTGGTCATGCCGTTGTCTCGGATTTTGAAGACCACGGCCTTCGGGATTTTGGGTTTGACTGCGATCTCGGTGAGAAGATCGGCCGTTCCGATGGCCGCGGCCATGGCGGTGGGTGGTGTGATATGCATGAAGAGGTTTATTTTGAGCGGGGTTTCATACTCTTCAAACCCTGGAAACACTAAGATTAGTCAGAATGGAGGTGGCGTTGAAGCAATTGCACAAAAGAAAACGAAAGACATCGACAAGCTCAGCAGTATAACGCCAAAACCGGGCCTTACTGCCAGTGCAATTGCACCCAGCAGCCTTCTGAGAGCTTATGTTCAGCCAATCGAGTTCTTGGATTCGGTGAGAAGATCGGCCGTTCCCGTGGCCGCGGCCATGGCTGTGGGTGGTGCGAAATGCATGAAGAGGTTTATTTTGAGCGGGGTTTCATACTCGTCAATGCTTTTCAGAAACCCTGGAAACCCTAACACTAGTCAGAGTGGAGACGGAGTTGAAGCAATTGCACTGAAGAAAAAGAAAGACATCGACAAGCTCAGCAGTGTAACCCCGAGACCAGGCCTTACTGTGAGTGCAATTGCACCCAGCAGCCCTCTGAGAGCTTATGTTCAGCCAATCGAGTTCTTTCCTTCGGCTTCTTCTAGGCCTGTGGAGCCTTGTGTGAAGCCTAAAGAAGTCAATCATGAACACAAGTATCACCATCATCATAAATCTAAAGCTAAAACATTCAGAGTTATGCCCATGGAAAATCGGTCCACCAGATCTGCCAGACCACAGGAATCGGATAGCTTCTACAGAAAGACAATGTCGGCCATGGCTTACGATGCCAGTGCTGGTGCAACTGCTATGATCATCACGCTGTTCTGTCTGGCCTTCTGCGGCCGGCTCTGTGCAATTTTCTTTACATCCGCATGGTGGTATCTCCTCCCAATGTCCGGCCACCATTCAGAAAGGAAGAATAGGAACAACAATAATAACAGGGCGGTCGATCTTCAATCCAGTGAGCACAGGAAGAAGACGACAATGGACGTATTGCCACAGAGGAAGCACAATTAATATGTTTGTTCTGTGATGTGATGCTGTTTAACATTGAAATAAGGCATCGAGGACGAATGACAGATCTTCAAACAATAATAAATGGCGGATCTTCAAACCTGCAGAAGCCATATAGCTTTTTCTCCGACCTCGTTGGAGTAGCGAATCCAGTTTGTGTAGTGTTTGAGCACTGTTTATAGATTTATATAGTTGGTAGCTCATCCGGCCACGGGTTAGTGAAAATGGCTTAGTGGTTTAAACTTTATGAAGGAGGTTTGGGGTCAATTCTTCGTTGGCTGTCTCTGTTCTGTGCCTCCCTCATGTTTCCGCCGGATAGGTGTCAAATTTACACCCAGTATCATCTCTATGGGGTAGTGCCCAGGAGTATTTCGCCAAGTGTTCCCTGTAAAAAAAATCTATATAGTTACAGAGACATTAAGGTGTGTCTTCAAATCAGCCTGTAATGTCTCTTCAAATCAGTCTGAGAACAGGCTCAGGGGGTCATTGTTTATGGATTGCTGCAGACGAAGCAGAATTCATAAAGTTTGTTGTACGATGGTGTTTATCTGGTGGCAATCAATTCAAATGTATCTGGCTACTGTTTGCACGCAAATATATTTGTTTGTAGTTATTGGCGCGGTATCCAAAATGCAGTTTTTTTTTGGCAGGAATTCAGTAGTTTCGATTTTGTTGAGATGAATCCTGAGCAAAATTTTGAATGTATTCAGTGGAATTCAACCATTTTGATTTTGTTTGAATGAGTTACAAGGAATGTAAAATAATAAAGTTTTTAGTGTATTTTAGCTGAATTTGAGTGACCCGATTTGGGCCAAACTTATTGAAAAGATCAAAATCTCGGTGAAGGTTATAGGAAAAGGGCCAGATCCCATCAGAAATTGACAAAATAAAAAATGCATTTTGTTCTTGAGATTATAGATGATTTGGATCTTGTGAAAATCCCCATTTCCAAGTAGTTAGGAACTCTGAACGGTAAACAGATTGCCAAGTAGTCAGGAATTATGAACAAATCACATTTTCAAGGTAAAACTACCAAATTACATTTTAGTCTGAAATGCAAAAAAGAAAACGACCAAAAAATATACACAATTGTTTTAGTGTGTTAAAAGTTGATTTTTATGAATTCCCTTGCATTATTAATGCTTTTTTCTGTTTTAGAGTTAGAGAAATAACTCATATATAAGGAGAAAGAACTTTGTCTATCCACCACTTTAACTGATCATGAAAATGCATAAATAGAGTTAAAATAAATTTAGATCTTATAAATATAGATTTGAGTTCGCTATTATAGCTAAGATTTTAATAACTTGATTTTGTGGTTACCAACATTTCAACAACTTGTTAATAATTCATTTATACAAGTATTTATGTCACTTTTTTTTATAGAGAAATGGATTCTCTACAATTCCTAACTTATCTTTACATATTACAAATTTAGTTTTTCCCAAAAGATTAATGAATATATCCACCACATATCATTTGCATTACAATACATGAAATTAATTTCTTTTGATTAAATATTTTCTTTGACAAAGTGATGCTGAGTTTCAATGTGCTTTGATTTTGCTTGATAAATTGGATAGTTTACCAATTTTATTGATATTTGATTATCATATTTAATAGATGTAACAAGAAATTAAAATCTGTGAATGAAAACACATCATTCACATAAGACAATTTACACAATGGAAATAAACATGATAAAATATAACATAAAGTTATCTTTAAATAGTTGAATTGGTTGTGTACAAGGGACATTCTTCCTAGGCATAGGAGTTTTCGTTCCATTTCTATTAGTTGCAGGACACCCTTGAGTTGAGGCTATGAGTCCACAAGGAGGTCCGGCCCTCTTGGTTGTCCACTCTCCACATTCATCAACCCAAAACCCAAGTTCTACTCTAAAAACAATTCCAATCCACTAGCTCTCTTTCCCCTCAATCTGCACAACCTGATGAATGAGATCCCCCTTCTTTGCCACACTGTCCCTCGAGCATTACCACTTCCCTCCAGGGATCCAATGCACATTGTTTGATAAGAAATATCTTAGCTAGGGACTCTAGGAATTATTAGTTGCTCCAAGTGTGTTCCCATGAGCCTTCTCAAGGCTCTTGGGAAATTTCCTCAATAGGAAAATATCCCTTACAATAATACAACCCTCATTACAGGCATACAACCTTCTT
The DNA here is from genome assembly GCA_009831015.1 of Picea engelmannii. Classification (NCBI taxonomy): domain Eukaryota; kingdom Viridiplantae; phylum Streptophyta; class Pinopsida; order Pinales; family Pinaceae; genus Picea; species Picea engelmannii. The sequence continues at coordinate 622,200 of ML788146.1, read as the reverse complement.
TCGAGCATAAAATTCATTCCAACAAGTTGTCTTTCCATGGCTAGCATGGTTGATTCTCTTTCACAACACTCAACTCCCCTTTCACTACAAAAAATCAACATGTAAAAAATGTCCCAAAAAAACACTCAAATTTCCTTTTTCTTTTCATGCAAGATTGATTCTCACATTTACCCCTTTACATGTTCCAAAATCAATTTAATTATTTTCATGTCCCAAAATCAATTTAATAGCTCTAATTCAAAGGGGATAAACATTAATATAAAAATGGTTGAATTAATAGAAATGGGTAACCCCTTGGACCCCTCTTCAACCCCCTCTCTTGTAGAATCATAGCCCCTCATCATTATCATCCTCTCGTATCGCAACCAATGATTATTATTTTTATTAATGTTTTTAATGTACATTTTATATATGTCATCCCTTAGCCATATCAATCCGTATAGGTTATTCGGCTCACCAACCTAAATCACATTTACCCAATTACATTATAATTTGCAGGGATTAGAATTGGGGATGTTACATTCCCTCCTGCTTGTTTTTGTATTGTCCTTAGTGCAAAACACCATACATGTGTACACTCATCTTACAATGCTACACTCTCTGAACTTTAATCAATATATAGGTTGTTCGACTTAACATCACATAGGAATTCTAACCCAAAACATGTTCACATAGTCACTCTGGCCCAAAACACGTACACAGGCACTTTGACCCCAAATCTTACATATTGAGTTCACTCTTCAGTAACTATTGAAGCAATTCATTCTGTTCAATGTACACAACCCAATGAAGTGTACCTCCTACTCTTTCTTTCTGAGTACTCACTATTGGGGAAGGGGTGGAACCTGTAATGAAATAGACAGACAATTTTGCAGATAATTCAAGAGGGAATTTTTTTTTGAAGACAAGGGTAGTGTCTAAAGACATCGTTACATCACTTAAGAAAAGTGCACTGTGATCAAAACATTACAATGCATATTGCACATCTTGGTCCACATGATCTATGTCCTCTATTGCTTGATGATAATAATCCATGGGATCTACTATTTATATCATCAATATCTAACTAAATTCCATAGAATCGAGAAGATATTGTCCACATGTAATAGTCAGTTGTTAGAGTTGACTCCGCCAAATACACATTGTCGATTTGGATCGACAAGGATGCTCGACCTGACCATCCATGTGACCAACTCATAGTCGATTTCTAGGCTGGTCAATCTACTACCCAGATATCTTTGACTGGTAGTCGATATTAGAGTTACTTCACACACACCTGGGATTTCTTTTTCCTAAGTTTTTTCCTATTTTTATTAGTCATTATTCAATCTCCTATATTTTAGGAAGAATATTCCTCTAGGGAGAATATTCTCTTCAGTTTGATCAGTTGAGTGGAGTCTAGATGCCACATTGGTATTATCACCATGCAAGATTGGGATCATCACCAACTAATTCACATTGTTCTTGGGATCATCACCAGACTAGTGCATTACTCATGATTCTATGATCTCCTCCTCACTTCACTCTGTTTCAGTCAGTTAACTAAAGACTGATAGACTAGTTAACTCAGTTAGATGGCAGTTCACTCTCGTAACTACCCGACAGACTATAATAAGTGGCAGTTTATTCCCGTAACTGTTGGTGTGTGTCCATATCACTCTAGGCCACCACTATGGCACATTGGATTCTCCTCCAGTGCGCATTGGTTGAGTTATACAGAGTACATCATGTGTAAATGATCATTCATTCATTTGGTTAATGAAAATTCTTCCATTCTTTCTCTCATGCTTCTATTTTATTCTATTTTCTCTACAAATGTGTATGTCAATTCCCAGCTAGATCTATTCTATGTAGGTTCAACAAATTTACATGGTATCAGAGCCGAGAGAATGCTAGGGAAAATCCTCACCAAATTATTTTTGCAGGTACTAAAGATTGAAGACAAAGGAGAAATGGAATTTTCAAAAGAATTCATTCTTACACCTTACAACTTCTTTGCATGGAAGGAGAAGATGATCATGCATCTTCGAAGAAGAGGATTGTACAGGTTAACCATGAACACGGAGACAAAACCAACATCATCCATAGAAAAATCCAAGTATTTAAATCGAATGGATGAAGCATTCAAAACAATTTGCAGTCTCATTTCTCTTGAACTCCTCTTTCACATATCCTCCTATAAAACCCCCAATGAAGTCTAGACAACCATGGAAGGGATTTTTAGAAAATAGGATGAGATGAGGGGACATGTGCTGGAGGTGGAATTGCTCACAATGGATCCAAAAAGCTTTGACAACCTCCAATATTTCTTTACCAAATATAAGGATTTGTTGTCGCAACTCAATGCTTGTGGGGTTGATAAATCTAAGGAGGACAAAAAAATGGTTCTCACCATTCTCTCCAAGCTTGGGCCAGAATACTTAGTGTTTGTATCAACATTTAATTCAATTAGATTCACCTCTGGAGCCACCTGGAAGATGCCTTCTCTTGAGAACTTTATAAAATCTCTGACACAAGAGAAAAACAAGCTCATCAACATGGGAAAAATCAAAGGCCCAAAGGCGCATGCACTTACTGTGAAATATGGAAGCGATCATCAATATCATAAATCTAAATATAAAGACAAAATTAAAGAACATACAAATATGAAGAAGGAAGGGTACGCAAAACCCTTCCATGATGCCTCCAGATCCAAAGGCGGAAAGGGAAGAAAAGGGAAGAAATGCTCTTACTGTCATAAAGGATTCCATCCAGAATCTGCATGTATGAAGAAAAAAATATATCTAATGACCCAAATACTTTAGAAAAACAACCTTGGAGATTACATCCCCGAGGGTTCCAAGAAAAATAATCCAGAAGATCAGAATCCCAAGAAAGGAAATTCTAGCCATGCTTTCATTACCATCAACTCCTCTCCCAATGCTTGGATTGTAGATTTAAGAGCATCCCACCACATGGCTTCCAAAAAAGAAGTATATTCTTCATTGGATGCATGCAAAGCTCCTCCCATTCTGATGGGGGATAACTCTCTAGTCGAGGTCACCGGAAAAGGAAGGATTGAACTCAGAAACAAAAGCTTCGAGAATGTGTTGCACGTTCCCAAACTTTTCGTCAATCTTCTCTCCGTGTATCAGGTGACAAATTATGGCACTGGAAAGATATTCATATTCACACCTGATGCAGTGGATATCGATGACATGAAAACCAATTCCAAGGTTTCTACCGGTGAGGTAAATTATCAATCTAGATTCTACACATTTTCTGAATTTATTGAACCAGATTCTGCTTTACTACTTACCCATGCTGATGAAAGCAATGGGATATTGCACGAAAGGTTCAATAATTTAAATTTCAGATATATGAAACAACTTAGAAAGAAGGGAATGGTTGATGGTATACCCGACATCCACTTCTCCAAAGGAATTTGTGAGGGATGTATTCTTGGAAAACACCCTCAAGAGAAATTCGACAAAGGAAAGACTTAGAGAGCTTCCTCTCCTTTAGATATGATCCATAGTGACTTCATGGGCCATTTTACGCATCCATCAGTCAGTAAAGAAAAGCACGTGCTCATTTTTGTTGATGATTTATCACGCTTCACATGGATTTTCTTTCTCAGGAAAAAATCAGAGGTCTTTCAACACCTCAAAGATTTCAAATCCCTTATTGAGACACATTTCAAAAAGAAAATAAAAATACTCTGAACTGATAACAGGGGAGAGTATGTCAACCATGAGATACAAAATCTTTTTCGTGAGGCATGGATTCAGTTCCAGTAGATGGTTCCCTATACTCCACAAAAAAATGGAGTTGTTGAGTGAAAAAATAGATCTCTAAATGAGATGGCATCTCGCATGCTACATGCAAAGTCACTTCCACAGAGATTATGGGACAAAGCACTTACTTGTGAAACCTACATCCAAAAAAAATCTCCCCATAGATATGTCAAGGGTAAGACCCCTTATGAGGCTTGGAGTGGCCTCAAACCAGAAGTGACCCACTTTCATATTTTCGGTTCATGTGCATGGGCCTAGATTCCCTATGAAAAGAGGAAGGCACTTGATCCACAGAGCTTAGAGTGTATATTTGTTGGATACTCCAAGGGTATGAAGGGATATAGAATTATTGATATTTCCTTGGACCATCTCATCATTGAGTGAAGTGTCCAATTAGAGGAAAGTGTCTCGCATGTACTTCAATAGCTGCATGCATACACCTTTGTTCTTCCACTTGTCATAGATGATGAGCATGCACATGCCGACTATTCTTTAGATGGGAGTTATAATTTAGAGGATTCACATGATCCATATACACAGTCAGTATAGTTAGATGCAGAGTTAGTGCATCCAGATGTAGATGCATAGCAAGAGCAGAGGCCTAAGTGGGCCTAGACTACTCTTCAGGATGTAAGGGATCATGTTGGTGATCCAACTGACACTAGGAGGAATCGATTTGATTTCGAGGAGTCTCCTCTTGCACTCATTTCCATTGAACCATTTCCACCCATGAATATTTTCTTGGTTTAGTCTTCAGATCCACAATCTTATGGTGAGGCTACTGGATACCCCTTTTGGGAATCCACCATGCAGGAGGAGTACAACTCCTTCCTTGAGAACCAGACTTGGGATATGTTTCCCCTTCCTTCTGTAAGGAAACATTTCAGGTGCAGATGGGTCTATAGGACCAAGAGCGCAGTGGATGGATAGATTAGCAGATACAAATCCAGGCTAGTTGCCAAAGGATTTCAGCAGGTGCATGTAATTGACTATGGTGAGACCTTCACTCCAGTATCGAAGATGGATTCCATACACTGGGCACTTTCCATTGTGGTTTCCAAGGGATGGGAAGTCCAACATATGGACGTGAAAAAATCATTTATTCTCTGAGGAGATTTATATGTAACAACCCTAGGGATTTATGCAGGGTTCATCTTTGGTCTGTCGTCTGAAGAAATATCTTTATGGCCTCAAGCAGGCTCTGAGGGAATCGTATGAAAATATGGACTCCTACATGCTATCATAGAACTTTGTACATTGTAAATAAGAACCAAATTTTTACATGCTTAGGACAGATGATTAATTTCTACTCCTAATGTTGTATGTTGATGATTTTTCGATCACCGGTTGCTCGAATTTAGGGATTGTTGTAGTCAAGAGGATTATACATGACAAGTTCTTGATGATGGACATGGGTCCACTACATTTATTCCTTGGACTCGAGATCAGTCAGGATGCATCAGGCATCAAATTGTCTCTGGCCAAGTATGCACAAGATCTCCTTGAGAGATTTCACATGACAGACTGCAAGTCTTCCCTGTCGCCTTTCCTATAAGGAGTTAGACTTGAGGATGGTGGGGACACTCCACTGCTTAACAACATACTATATAAAAAACTAGTGGGGAGCTTGTTGTATCTCACATACTCCAGACCAGACCTCTCCTATGTAGTTGGAGCAGTCTCCATGTTCATGCAGGAGCCACATGAGCTACATTGGAAGGATGCAAAGCATATTCTTCGATACGTACTGGGAACCATCACCTTTTGGGTTCACTATTCAACAAAATCTACATTGGACGTCATAGGTTTCACTGATTATAACTGGGATGGTGATAACATTGATCACACGTCCACATTTGGTTACTCACTCAGTCTTGGTTCTGGGCCTATATTTTGGTCGAGAAAGAAGCATGATGCTATTTCTCTATATTTAGTCGAGGCAGAGTATTGAGGGCTAGTCAACGTAACCATTTAGGACATGTGGGTACAAAATTTTATCATTGAGTTGGGCATTCAATTTCATCGACGGATCGTCATCTGGTGTGACAACCAGAGCACTCTAAATTTCTGTAGAGATCTATTTCATAGCCAGCGGATGAAGCACATCGATATCCACATGTACTAAATCCGAGACTTAGGACACAAGGGGATCATCAACCTACAGTTTTTTCCTTCAACAGAACAAATTGCAAACATCTTCACCAAGACCTTCACTGAGAAAAATTTCCATTCTTTGCATAGTCGTCTTGGAGTGAAGGAGACAATTGCCTAGCAACTATCAGTTCTTATTTCTATATATATTGTACTTTGA
>ML788146.1:590816-615960 GCA_009831015.1 Picea engelmannii | reverse complement strand
GATTGAGCTCCATTCTCATGATCTGAATAGTCACAGTAGTGTAACAGTCACAAGACAACTCACACAAAAATCCAAGAAGAGAACCCACGGGTGTACCATGGCCAAACATCTACGATATGACACCAGTCGGCTAAGACCAAGCGTTCAAGCACCACACATTAAGCCACATGGAGGAAGATCTTATGAGGAATCACGAAAAGAATGGAATACGCGGCAAGAAAATCACTAGAAGGGTTTTACATAAATTCAACGTCACCATTTTGGGGTTTTGGCCATCGGGGGTGTGGCCAACATAGAGAGATTTTAACCACTGTCCCATTTTCCTGAAACCCTAAGGCCCGAAATCGGGGTTCCAACCTCATGCAAAAAACACCCTTGGGAGAAAACCGTTTTTATCAGCCTTGGAGAGGCCATTTTCCACGTTCGAATAGTCTCTCGACATAAAAAGATACTAAGATTTCTAGTGGTGTCTTCATAATTCCATTTGGATCTTGGGAAGGTAGTCAAACGTCCCCCACAAGATGAGGTTCGCTTTAAGAAATGTGGTGTTTTTTACTGTGCTGAGTCATCATTTTCAAATGATGATTCTGAGCGACTGGAGGATCATTTTGAGAAACGGTTGGAGCATTTTGTGCCTAACACATCAGATATCAATATACTCTTTCATTTTTCCCACAGGTGTCACAAATTGGGAGAAATGAATCCATCTCTGAGCCCTAATTTTTGGATCTCATGTTTTCCTGTTTTGACACATGTTTGTAAAATGTAGATTTGGGGCAAATGAAAACAGATCTTAGGGAACTGAGAGAGATTTTTTCTCAGAATAAACAAATTCACAAAATATTCTTTCAATTTATACATAGATTTCGCGATTCGAGAGATACAGAACCATAACCTCAGCCCCGGTTTTCAGCAATTTGGCCCATTTTCTATGGCAGAAAGTTTCAAGAATTGATTGTAACTATTGTTATCTTTTAGATTAGGGGGGATTTTGACCTAAATACCTATATGAGGAATATTTGTAACATTTGAACAGAGGGGGGGGGGGAAATTGAGAGCCTTTTGGAGGATGGGTTTGTAATGCATTCCTTTTCAGCAAATATAGAACAGAATGCCAAGAGATTCTACACCTCGCCACTTTGTAATTTTTTTTTTCTAGTATTGTTTTCTTAGGTTTACATTCATTATTTCTTCCTTCTTTTACATATTCAGCTTGTAATGGCTCTGATTCAGTAATACCTCTGCTATAGTCATTTATTGGGAGGCTTTTTAGGTTCAATTTTTCCTCTGTTTATGCTGTGAGAAAACAAGACTTGTAGCTTGAATGTTTCTTCCTAATTTACAAGTTATATATATGCATGGTTTTCTTTCGAAGTTATTTGTCATTCCTCCATTTAAATTAGAATTATCAGAATTAGATACCTAACTCTTTGTTTAAGTCTTCTTCATCTCCTATCCTATATCCATCTTCTTTATTAAATCAATTAGAAAAACAAGGTCATGCCTCTTCGTTTTTGATCTACAAATGAGTGAAGGGCCTGTTTCAGACCTAGTTCTAGAAGGCTCCTATGACTGATCAATCAACAAAATTTATTTCATTTAAAATGTGCTAAGGATTGAATCTATTATAGCCCAGAGTCGACTCTTGTGACAACATTTTCTGGCACTGTTGCTGGGGACGGAGGAACGAAGCTATCTTCCCTGGGATATGACAAAAGTTTAGAGCTATTCCTTGATGGTGAACAAGGGATATACATTCAATTGGTTGTGATCATTCACTTGGTGACTCCTTGGTTCGAAGACTCTACATGATTCAGTGGTGAGTCCACTGGTCTCAAAATGTCAAATTCATTCGTTTTTCGTATTGCCACAAGGTTTTATCCTCTGGAATTTACAAATGTTTATGGATTTCCAAACACTGTTCTAGACATTAAAATTTGGGAATATTTCCGTCCTAAATTTGGAGGATATGTGGACAATAATCCTGCTCAACACTTGCTTGAATTCCACAAGCTCATGGATGAATTAAATGTACATCATGAAGATGTCCTCATGAAGCTATTTATGTTTTCATTGGAAAGAGATGCTAGGCTATGCAAAAAATCTTTACCCCATTCCAGTATTCCTTCATTGAAATATTTTCACACACTTTTTCATCAACATTGTAAGAGGATATATTCAGTTGAAATCCTTTTTGAAGATTGTTGTAATATAGAATTCATAAGACAAAAAGATCATACAAATTCTCTTGAAGAGGAGGAAGAAACAACAAAAAATTCTCAAGTGGATGAATATGACCATCATGATGAAGAGTTGGATGATAAAGAAATAGGATATGATAGCTCTTGTGATTATATTCAAGAAGAAGATATTCAAAATCATGGTCAACCTGCAGAAGAGAAAGCAAACAATAGTTGCTTGATCTAGAAATTACACAGACCACCTACTCCTTTAATAGAAGAAGAGATAGATCTACTCATGAACAGTTATGTTATATCCCTTGCTTACACAGATTTGCAACATTCACATAGTCCTGAACATGTGAGTGAAACTTCTTCTTTTACTGAAAATGAAAATCTAAGTTTAAATGATGACAACCATGGAACTTTAGAGGAAGTTAGTAAACCAATTTATGATGATGATTTCCTACCAGAGGATCATCTTGTAGACACTGTTTTGTTTCATGAAGAAGATAGGGATGTCATGTTTAATAACCTTGAAGAATGCTTGCTATTCGAAGATGCTTTAGACTGTGATTTGGAGGAGTGTGGATATGAGATAGATAGCTTCAAAATTGATATTCCGAGCATTTGTCGAATTGATGACACTCCTGAGTTATCTACTGAAACTGTTTATGATGAATATCCATAAGAACAAGAAGAGCATATTTCTTTATCATCACACACGAAAATTTACGACAGTCCTCCTTTGTTTGATGAATGTGATGAAAGTTTTTCTAAAGATGATGAGCAACAAGAAACTTTGGTTCAACAGGAAAGCAATCAACAACATCATGAAAGATATCAACCTATGTATGAAAACTACCAAGAATATCTTTGGACATCAGATGAAGGACATAAGAAAGGGTTATTGAAACAATTGATCTCTCCTCCCTGCTTAGCAACTATTAAGCAATAGACCGGTAATTTTCAATGCGACATTTTTGTACCAGTGGAAGAAAAAATCAGTAGTGGACAAAGTGTGCAAAAAAATTTCAGACAACTTGCCCAACAAGAAGAATTATGGATTAATTTTGAAAGTGGTATATCTCTTCCCTTCTACGATCTAGTAGCAGTTTATATGGAGTCAAAATGGGGGACTGGATTTTTTATTTCCAACTTCTTGTAGTCTGAATTTAAAAACTATAAGTACCTTCTCCAAGGGCATGTTTTGAAATTTGTAGTTGCTCTTGTCATGTTTCTGCTCAAATATGGAAGCATAATTAAGTTTGTTAGTCAGATACTCACTTGGTTGATTTGGAAGTTTTCCTATACTTGAAAAAAACTATGATATCAGTTAGAGTAGGTGATGTATATAAATAAGCTTGACTTTGAGCATTAGAGTACAATGGTGGTTTTCAGTATGTTTCCAGTTTAGTTTGGAATCCAATATGGTTTTGTTTTAAGGCATTACGACTCCATAGCCCAATGAATGCATAAGCGGTTTTTTGTTCCATAAAGGCACAAGTTAAATGACAGAGTTCAGAGTTTGATAAGATTGATTTCAGGTCACCCAATGGATGAAGGCACATGGTCTACTATTCTTGGCACTTTGAAGGAAAGCACCATCCCTAGATGGAGCCTATGTTGTAACAAATATTAAAATTTTGGCTTTCAGTAGCCTAAGAGGAAAAAATTTGTAATGTTAGCTACCGAAAGTGCAGACTTTCGGTAGCTTAAATCTCAGATTTCATATGCCCTTAGCTATCGAAAGTGCAAGTGGGAAAAAATGGCCACCTGTCTGTCATGTGCATCACTCAAATTTTTATACGTATCATCTTCATGTCAAATAATGTCGATATAGGATCCAATCAATGGGTTGTTTACTTATGTTCAGTCGTTGTGGTTGGTTTAACGTTTCTTTTAATTGAATGATAACACTAATTGCACCCCATTCTCATGATATGAAATGTCACAGCAGTGTAACAGTCAGAAGCCAACTCATGTAAAAATCCAAGGAGAGAACCCACGGGTGTACAAGGTCCAAACATCTACAGTATGACACCAGTCATCCGAGACCAAGCATTCAAGCACCATGCATTAAGCCACATGGAGGAAGAGCTCACGAGGAAGCAAGAAAAGAATGTAATACATGACAAGAAAATCGATAGAAGGGTTTTACATAAATGCCATATCATCATTTCAGGGTTTTGTTCGTCGAGGGTTTGGCCAACATAGATATTTTAACCACTGCCCCGTTTTCCCAAAACCCGAAGGCCCAAAATTGGGGTTCCAGCCTCACGCAAAAAATTCCTTGGGAAAAAACCATTTTTCTCATCCTTGGAGAGGCCATTTTCCGTGTTCAAATAGCCAATCGACATCTACAGATCCTAATATTTCCATTGGTGTCTTCATAATTTCATTTGGATATTTCTATGGTAGTAAAAAGTCCCTCGAAGGATGAGGTTCATTTTCAGAAATGTGTCATTTTTTACTGTGCTGAGTCATCATTTTCAAATGATGATTCTGAGCGACTGGAGGATCAATTTGAGAAACGACTGGAGGATTTTGTGCCTAACACATCAGATATCAATATTGTCTCCTAGGTTTCCTATAGGTGTCACATATTGGGATATTCAAATCCATCTCTGAGCCCTAATTTTCAGATCTCATATTTTTCTGTTTTGACACATGCTTGTAAAATGTCGAATTGGGGCAAATGAAAACGGATCTCAGGGAACTGAGAGAGGTTTTTTCTCAGAATAAATAGATGCAAAAAACAATCTTTAATTTTATACACAAATGTCACTATTCAAGAGATACAGAACCATAATCATAGCCCCAGTTTTCAACAATTTGGCCCATTTTCTATGGCAAAAAGTTTCAAGAATTGATTGTAACTGTTGTTATCTTTTAGATTAGGGAGGATTTAGAACTCAATAGCTATATGACGCATATTTGTAACATTTGAAGGGATGGGGGAGCATCTTGAGAGCCTTTTGGAGGATGGGTTTGTAATGCATTCCTTTTCAACAAATATAGAAAAGAATGCCAAGAGATTCTACACCTCGTCACTGTGTAATTTTGTTTTTCCTGTATTGTTTTCTCATGTTTACATTCATTATTTCTTCTTTATTTTACATATTCAGCTTGTAATGGATCTAATTCAATAATACCTCTACTATAGTCATTTATTGGGCAGCCTGTTAGGTTCAATTTTTCCTTTGTTTATGCTATGAGAAAACAAGACCTATAGCTTGACTATTTCTGCCTAATTTACAAGTTATATATATGCATGTTTGTCTTTCAAAGTTCTTTGTCATTCCTCCATTTAAATAAAGATTAGACTTATCATAATTAGATACCTAACTCTTTGTTTAAGTCTTCTTCATCTCCTATCCTCTATCCATCTTCTTTATTAAATCAATTAGATAAACGAGGTCATGCCTCTTCATTTCTGATCTACAAATGAGTGAAGGGCCTGTTTCAGACCTAGTTCTAGAAGCCTCCTATGAATGATCAATCAAAAAAATTTATTTCATTTAATATGTGCTAAGGCTCGACTCTATTACAACTTAGAGTTGACTCTTGCGACAACAGCCGAGACCCATTCTTTATTTTCACCATAGTGATCTTCAGGGGGGGTTGGAGTTAATTCACACACACCTAGGATTTTTTTTTCCTAAGGTTTTTCCTATGTTTATTAGTTATTATTCAGTATCCTATATTTTAGGAAGAATATTCCTCTAGGGAGAATAATCTCTTTAATTTTCACTTCAGTTTGATCAGTTGAGGGGAGTCTAGATGCCACATTGGTATTATCACCATGGAAAATTGGGATCATCACCAAATAATGCACATTGTCCTTGGGATCATCACCAGACTAGTGCATTACTCATGATTCCTTGATCTCCTCCGCACTTCACTCTATTTCAGTCAGTTAACTGAATACTCATAGAGTAGTTAATTAATCTAGGTGGCAGTTCACTCCCGTAACTTCTCAAAAGACTAGACTAGGTGGAAGTTTACTCCTGTAACTATTGGTGTGTGTCCATATCACTCTATACCACCACTATGGCGCATTAGAGTCTCCTCTAGTGTTCATTGGTTGATTTATAAAGAGTACATCATGTGTAAATGATCATTCATTCATTTGGTTAATGAGTAATTCTTCCATTCTTTCTCTCATGCTTCTATTTTCTTTGAAACTGTATATGTCAATTCCCATCTAGATCTATTATGTGAAGGTTCAACACATTTAAATTCGACCGACAAGCGTTTAAACTACTCAATAAATTGATGTAGAGTTCTGGTCGATCGCCCAAATGACAATATCCAAATGTAGATCGACTGCTCAACTGACTGAATCCAAAAGAAGTGTGATGAATCAACAATTCTTAATGTTCCAACACCCCCTGATAAACACACATATTTGGAGATTCAGAAGGTGAAATTACGTCATCATGACACCCCCCATATTTGCAGCTTCCTAAATCCCAAGCATCATGCAGAGCTTGATAAACATAGATTCAACTAAAGGTTTTTTGAAGATATCAACAACCTAATTATCTATACTACAATATTCAAGAGAGAGAACGTTTTAATGAAACAACTATCTCAAATAGTGAGCATGGATCTCAACATGCTTCATATTACTATGGGAAATATGATCGTTAGTAAGATGTATTGCACTTTGATTATCACAGTATATTGTAGTCGAGGTATGAATAGGAAGGCCAAGTTCTCCCAAAAGTTGGAAAATCCAGACTGCTTCAGTACCTTCTTGAACAACACCACAATATTCTGCTTCTGTAGTCAACAAAGAGACTACCTTCTGTTTCTTTCACAACCACACTAATGGTCTAGAAAGAAGTGGAATTCTAATCATCATTGTCACCAGCTCAGTTGGAGTTGGTGAAGCCAACTAATGAATCAAAACTTCAACAATACTTGATACCAAAATGAGTGATACCCTTGAGATAGAATAATATCTGTTTGATTTATTTCCAGTGGCTTTCTTTGGGATCCTTCATAAACTTAGAAACCACACTAATAACAAAGGAAATTTAAGGTCAACTATGACTAAGATAATAAGACCGTTGACCAATTTTCTATAAAGTGTAGCATCGACTGTAGGTGTTTGACAAGTTTTGGTGATCTTTACTCCATATTGAAAAGGAGTAGCACATGGCTTACAATCAACCATCATAATACGTGTCAACATATCCATCACATATTTAGACCAAGAAATGAAAAATACATTACATAGTGGTAGTACTTGTGATCCGGATTTTATGAGAAGAATGAAATGAATACAAATTATTAACAGGTTCTTAACACAAAATGATAGAGATACAGTAAAATTGTTTTTCTATTCAATAATGAAATAAGCTGAAACTGTAAAATGCAGTGGAAACAAGCTTGTTGGAATGGTGGTGGCTTATCTCTAAGAAGAGATGTGACGACAATGTGCATTCGCAAGAAGAAGATTACAATGAGGTTCTGAAGGAATTTTTACAATAAGAAGGAATGCCAAAAAACCTAGACATCCAAAAACCTAACCCTAGGAGATGAAGCGCCAAAAGTCACGTGGGCCTCGTTTGGGTAAGTTAGTACATCAACTTCCCGGGGTCGTAACTTTTGCATACGATCTCCGTTTTAGGTGTGTGATAGCCCATTGGAAAGGTATCATCGAGAAGATTAATTTTGAGGGCTCAATCATGACTTTGGATGTCATTGAGGATCTTGATCCCGAAAAACCTTCATTTAGGCCCTCAAAATGGCCCCGAAAGTTAAAACTGCTAAAAATAGTAAATTGTCAAAATTGTCAGAAAATTGTTTTGAGCCAGTTGGAAAAGGTGGGTGGCCACTGATATCCATATGGATCAATCCTCCCTCCTTAGAAATAAATGGTCTCCATTGTGTTGAGGTCCCCCATCAAATGAGGAAATTTCCACTGAATTTGGCCTCGGGTGAGCCACTTGCCTTGGTGCAGGAGCTGCCCTGCTTTGACAACTCGATAAAGTTGGATCCTTTGTTGTCGAGTGCCCTTGATCTGTCTGTCCACAATCTGATCATTGGATGCCTGTTAGAGGCAATCGGGGTTGAGCTCTGTTGGTGTCAGTTGTTCTGCTACTTCTGAGGTGTCCAATAATGGTGGGAAATAAGGGCGAAGGAGATCCACGTTGAACACTGGGTGCAGACCAAGGAAAGGAGGAATGTTGAGCTCAAAANAATTATCCCCCATGGCCTTGGTGATAGTGTATGACCCATAACAGATTGGGCGAAGCTTCCGATGGGGTCCTGTAAGGTGTTCTCTCTGCAAGTGCAATCAAACTTTGGCGCCCACCTGAAACTTATGCGGCACCCGATGTTGATCACAATGTTGTTTGTACTTGTCATTGGACTTCTGTAGGATATCCTAAACCTGTTGGCAGATGTGTTGGATCCACTCAATGAACCGGGTGGCTTTTTCAGCTTCAGTTGGAGCAGGAGATGAGTCAGTCGAGGTGACCACAAGGGGAAGTGAAACATCTATGGGTCCCAGTGGTTGGAATCCCAAACCCACTTGAAAGGGGTTGTGGTCGGTTGAGCTATGTAGGGCTTGGTTGTAGCTATGCTAGACATAGGGAAGGCTCTCATCCCATGTGTGAGGGTGCTTTGAATTATACATGAGAAGGATATGCACAGTCATTCGATTTACAACCTCAGTTTGGCCATCTGTCTGGGGGTGGAAGGCCGTGGATTTGGTGAGCTTGGTGTCCAGTAGTGACCAGAGGCTCGACCAGAATGTGCTGAGAAATCAACTATCCTATTCTGAGATAATGGTTTGTGGGATTCCAAAATGTACCCAGACTCGTTCAAAGAATAGCTTTGCAGTGGCCTCTGCTGTGATGCTCTTCTTGCAGGCAACTAGAATCGCCATCTTAGAAAAGCAATCAACAACCACAAAAACACAGTCATTTCCCCGCTTGGTGGATGAGAGGCCCGACATGTAGTCCATTGAGATGGATTCCCATGGCCTATCAGGAGTAGGAAGAGGGGTGTACAGGCCCTGTTTCTTAGTGGTCAGTTTGGCAATAGCACAGGCAGTGTAGGACCTGATATACTTGCTGACCTCCTGTCGAAGTTTCGGCCAGTAGAAATGTTTCTGTAGAATCGCCACTGTCTTTTCAATGCCGAAGTGTCCTACCACCCAACTATAGTGGGCTTCCTAGATCAGCTTCACTTTCTCACTTGATGGAACACAAATATGGCCTAGACGACACAACAACCCATCCAGAAGATGGAAATTATCGACAACTGCGTTTGCACCCAACATTTGGTAGGTGGTGGAAAAGTCAGGGTCTGTCTCATAAAGTTGGGGCCATCCATATGTCTCATGGCTGCAAGAGTCTAGCACTGTGGTGAGTGTCGCGACTGGTGGTCTGCTGAGACAATTGACGACGCGATTGGTGCTTCCTGTTTTATACTTGATGTTGAGATGGAATTGCTGCAAGTATGTGGACCACTTTTGATGGCAGTAATTATGCAATTTTCCCTATGTCTGCATGAACTGCAGTGGCTTATGATCAGTGTGGATGACTGTCTCCTTCCCAAGAATATAATGTCTTCACTGGCAGCA
Organism: Picea engelmannii; assembly: GCA_009831015.1. Taxonomy (NCBI): domain Eukaryota; kingdom Viridiplantae; phylum Streptophyta; class Pinopsida; order Pinales; family Pinaceae; genus Picea; species Picea engelmannii. Next base: position 606,177 of record ML788146.1, on the reverse strand, counting down.
TGCTTGCAAATTGGAGTACATTTCTTTGTCGTAAGTAGGGTACTTACGGATAGTATCTGACGGGTGGCCATGCTGAGTGAGAACGACACCCACAACATAGTCTGAAGCATCTATCTCGATCTCAAAAGGATGTTGCAGGTCTGGTAGTGAAAGTATTGGGGCTGAGCACAAGCACTGCTTCAAATCATCGAACGCTTGTTGTTGGGACCGACCCCACGCAAATTTCTCCTTACCACCACCCCTTTTTATTTGGATGAGGGCCCATGCAATATGGGAGAAACCCAACATGAACCTGCGGTAGAAATTTGCAAGGCCCAAGAAGCTCCGAAGCTTAGTGAGTGTTGTTGGGGCTATCCAGTCACGGGTGACTTGGATCTTGGTTGGATCGACATGTACGCCATGCTGATCAATGATGTAGCCCAGGTAATGGACCTTGTCCATGCTGAAGGAGCATTTTTCCAAGTTGGCATATAGCTTGTGCTGTCGCAGCTGTGTAGAACCTGCTGAATATGCTGCAAGTGTTCGATCCAAGTCTTGTTGTAAATTAGAATGTCATCCAGATACACCACTACAAAATTATTGGTGAATGGTCACAGGATATCATCCATCATCTTCATGAAAGTGGCTGGAGAATTTGTTAGACTAAAGGGAATGAATAACCATTCAAAAAGGTCATCCTTTGACTTGAAGGCAATCTTCCATTCATCTGTTTATTCTATCGGGACCTAGTGGTAGCCAGACTTCAGATCAATCTTAATAAAGTATTTGGCCCCTATGAGTTGATCAAGGAGGTCATCGATTCGGGGAATCGGGTATCGGTTTTTGACTGTGATTTTCTTCAGATCCCGGTAATCAATACAGATTCACTAGGTTCCATCTTTCTTCTGTACTAGCATGATTGGGCTCCCGCAAGGTGACGTGTTGGGGCAGATGTGCCCCTTGTGGAGTATTTCTTGGAACTATCGCTTGATCTCCTCATTCTCTAACAAAGAGCGACGATAGACTGGCCCATTGGGTAGTGGTGTGTCGAGGGTTAGATCGATGGGGTGCTTGACCTGGTAGTGCAGAGGTACCCCTGTAGGTGAGGAGAATATATCCGAGTATTCTTCCACGACCTTATCTACTTAATTCTGCTATGTGGATAGGTCAGCCATAGAGACTCTGGATGTGGCTATGATCTTTCGTTTATTTTGAGAGTGAATCATGAAGAAGACAAACTTCCCCATATGAGAGATGACCTTCCTACATTGCTTAGCAAAGATCAAGGAAATAGCACTAGGTGGGACTGCCTCGGGTATTCTGTACAATTTCCTGTTCAAAGTAATAATAACACTACGAGGCCTAGAATCATATACAACATGACGTTTCCATAATTAAGGTTGGCACAAAAGAATATCACAAACTTCGAGAGGAGAAACATCACACAATACCTCGTCTTTAAAGGGCTTGATGTCGTACAATAGTCGACACTGTTAGTTGATGCGGAGATCGCTTCCTTGGCGGAGCCATCCAATGGTGTACGGTTGTGGGTGCGACGTTGTTGGCAGGGCTAGATGCTTGACGACTTCTACTGAGATGAGGTTCTTCTGGCTACCTCTATCAACGATGAAGTGCAGTGGGGTGCCTTTTACCCATATCTATGAATGGAAGAGGCACTCTCCTTCTTCTGGCTCGTCTGGTTCACCAGGCTGGAGCTTGGTGGTAGCAACGGTGGAACTGGGTTCCGCGTCAATGATCCATCTTCCCCTTTCTGGTTCTAGCTTAGAGTCATAATATTCATCTGATTCAAAGGATTTCACTTTGGCCACCAGTGACTGCTTTGAGCGACAATCAACAATGTTATGCCAAGGGCTCTTATGGAAGTCGCACCACTTCTCGGTATCTTTCTTTGTCTTTCCGGTGTCCTTCTTTGCTTGTGGCTTGGACTGGTTGTCCTGATACTATCCATCTTTTCTCTGTCCTTTTTTCGGTGGGCTGGGGCTGCCCTTTCCTAGCTTTTCTTGTGAGGGGTTCCCAAGCCCAAATTTCCACGTCTTTTGTTTGAGCTTCTGCTCGATTTTGATGGCATATCAGTAGGCCGTGCCCAAGGATGAGATGTCCAGAAATTCCATTTTGGTCTGGATGTATCTATGTAGAGCACCACGATACTTGAGCACTAGATTTCACTCCGAATATTTCATACCCAACTTGGTGCACAAGGTATGAAAGATATTTGTGAAATCTAGCACTGCTTGGTCTCTTTCTTGCCGCAGTGTGGGCCATAACTTCCGATAGGGTAGTATTGTTCCTTAATAACATCCCTGAAGGATTCCTAGGTGGTTGTGACTAAAAATAATGAGGTTTCCTTTGTTTCCTTTTGCTCACAGAAAGTTTCCCACCAATCTTTGACATGGGGAACGACTTTGAGGAGCACAAAAGTAATCTTTTCTTTATTCAAAAAGTTATGGATAGAAAAATACCCTTCTAGTAGACTCAACCACTTGTCTACAACATCTACATTTATCTAACCTTAAAATATAGGAATATCAAATTTTATTTGTACCTTGAAGGGGGCGACGCCTCCATTCAAAGAAGATGCGTTGCCTATTGGTAGCTGCCGAAGGATTTGTGCGAAACTATCCATCATCTCGTTTCTCTGTTGTGTGAGGGCTTCCTCAATCAATAGTTTGAAAGGATATCCTATCTCGTCATCTTTCTTTTCTCCTACCATGGGAGGTCGCTTGGGCATGTGAGAGCTTCTTTCCTCAAGAGAAACAAGCTCAAGACCCAACTCTTTGTACTCCGACCTCGTTGGGGACATGCATTAAGACGACAAGGAGAAGACCGCTCTGATACCACTGATCCAGATTTTATGAGAAGAATGAAATGAATAAAGATTATTAACAGGTGCTTAACAAAAAATAACAGAGATACAGTAAAATTGGTTTTCTATTCAATAATGAAATAAGCTGAAACTGTAAAATGCAGTAGAAACAAGCTTGTTGGAATGGTGGCGGCTTATCTCTGAGAAGAGATGTGACGACAGCGTGCATTCGCAAGAAGGAGATTAAAATGAGGCTCTGAAGTCATTTTTACAATAATCAAGAATTCCAAAAACCCTAGATATCCAAAAACCTAACCCTAGGAGATGAAGCGCCAAAAGTCATGTGGGTCCCGTTTGGGTAAGTTAGTACATCAACTTCTCGAGGTCGTAACTTTTGCATACGATCAATGTTTTAGGCGTGTTATAGCCTGTTGGAAAGGTATCTTCGAAGAGATTAATTTTGGAGGCTCAATCATGCCTTTGGCTATAATTGACGAGCTCGATTCCGAAAAACCTTCATTTAGGCCCTCAAAATGGCCCCGGAAGTTAAAACTACTAAAAATAGTAAATTGCCAAATTGTCAGAAAACTATTTTGAGCCAGTTGGAAAAGGTGGGTGGCCACTAGTATCCATATGGATCAAATTGAAGACCTAAAAAATAATGCAGAGTACCAAGGTATGTCATGTCAAAGGAGCCAATAAGTTTTTTTTTTCAATCTATGGATCATTTCATTATTATTTCCAATAAGGAATAGATCATATACATATACGACAAAAATCAAAGTGTCTCCATTGGTATGGAGTATGTACAAGCCTTGATCAAATTCACAACATTTGAAACAAAGTTGAAGAAATGAACTATCGATCTTAGCATACCAAGTTGAGGGAGCCTTCTTCAAACTGTAGAGTGACTTATTGAGTCGAAAAACCAGGTTAGAATCTATCACAAAACTAGGTGGTTGTTCCATACAAATTTCTTCAGACATATATCTGTGAAGAAAGACACTATTTACACCCATCTGATGGATTTTCCATCCAAAACAAATAGCAAGGGAAAGAATCAGTTGAATAGAGTTCATCTTTTCAACATGGGAAAAGGTTTCAATGTATTCAATTCCTTCTTTTTGAGAAAATCCATTCACAACTAGGAATTATTTATGTCACTCAACAACACCTTCAGAGGTAAATTTGGTCTTGTAGACCCATCGACACTTCACAATGTTCTTTCTTTGCGGTCGGGGAACCAAGTCCTAAGTTTAATTCTTTAACAAAGAATTAATTTATGTCTGCATAGCCTCTTCCCATTCAGGTTATCCTTGAGCATCTGAGTACGAAACAATATTAAAAGTTTCAAGTACATGAGTCATAAAGGAAACTCTAGAATGTTTCTTTTGACTTCAAGTTTGTCGTCCAGAGGATACATCACCGAGATTATCTCCAACAACTTCATTTGTATTGGAATCCCATCTAGGTATACAAGAAACAAGTGAATTGTGGTTCATTACAATAGTTCGATCAGAATTAGGAGAGTTTTCAGCCTGTGGACTAGTCGAAATAGAGAACGATGGACTGGTTGACTTGAGGGTCAACAATTTAGTCAAAACATGAAATTCTTTTAACTATCCAGTTGAATGAATGAAAAGAAGAGTAGGAGAATGAGTTTCATAGAAAACATCAAAGGGATCATCCTCGAGTAATCCAGAGGAGACATTCAACAAATTAATACTAGAATAATTCTCATCAAACCATACAGTTTGTTTGATAATAATTTCTTGTTTGACAGGATCAAACAATTAATAGGATTTCGACTCTTTAGAGTATCCCATTATGATGCAAACATGACTCTTTGCATCCAACTTATTTTTGCACTCATCGAAAATATGATCCCAGGAAACACTTCCAAACACATAGAGGTGGCCGAGTGAAGGATTCTTTCTACACCTTTGTTTGAATGGAGTCATGGAAGGAACAACTCGAATCAAAATGTGATTCAGTAGATAATTTTTGTAGTACACCACTTCAACCCAAAAGTGAAGAGGGATATCTTTATCCTGCAAAAAACATCTAGCCATTTCGACTATCATTCAATTTTTGCATTCTATGATGGCATTTTTCTGATGTGTGTGAGGAACCGACCGCTACTAGTCAATACCAGATCGAACCAGTTATTCTTAAAAAGTTCAATTTACATACTCACCACCATTTGTTGATCTGAAAACTGGATGGGTCAGCCACATTTATTTTCAGTAAAGGCTCTAAATTCCTTGAACTTTTCAAATACAATGTTCTTATTCTTTAGAAAATAGACCCATGTGAAATGATAGAAATCATCAATGAAAGTTAAAATATACCTTGCACCTACTAGTGAAGGTATATTGATGCAACAGACAACACTGTGAACCAAATCTAATAGGTTTTGTGCTCGCTATGATTTACTAGAGTTGAAAGGTGCTTGATGATGCTTTCTAAGAACACAAACTTTACGAACTCCTTCAGGGGTAAATATTTTAGGTAAACCAATAACCATTTTCTTATTTTCCATCGACTGTAGACTTAAAAAATTTAGGTTTGTGAGGCGATCATGAAAAATTCAAATTCTCTCGTCAATGTGAATGAAAAGGGAATTTGGTTCAATGTTAGGTTGAGTCATGTCACAAAATTTGCATAAATTGTCTGTCGGGTCAAGAATCCCACCAATGACAATTGAATTTTCTCTTTTCAAATCACGAACATGGAACTGATCTGGCCAAAATTCCACAATCTTATCTATCTATGTTAACTAAGAAATAGAAAATATATTGGCATTGAGGTTTAGAACATGATAGACGTTAACAATTTTCCCATGTCAACAGGTAACATCACCCTGACCAACAACATCCAAAGAAACAATCATCAACAACATATATTTTCCTCTCCTTAGTTTCATCCAACCACCTGAACAAGGAGTCATCCTTACCCATGTGATGAGTGCACCCAGAGTTGAATACCCATTCATTCTGCATAGAATGAGTCAACAAGGCTTGATAAGTCCTGACTTTTAAGGTGAAATTATCAACATGTCATCATTCATAGGACACGTTTCCTTCCGGTTGTTTAACCTTCTCCTCTAAGTCATTTCTCTTCTTATAACATGATTTCTCCACATGTCTAGTCTTTCCACAGTACTAACATGTCTTCTTCTTTCGACTTTGTTGTGGTGCATCTATCTTCCCCTTTGGTTTCTGGTCACTATATGCATGTTTGTGTGTAGATGCATCAAACCATACTCTATCCTTTGATTCCAACTTACTCTTTCCCTTGAGAAAATGGGCTTGATGTTTACCATTAAGATTTCATTCTTCAAGCGATCCATGTTGATCAATAATCAAAAGGCCACAAAAAGATTCAAAGGTGTAATCCTTACCATCTTCCTTGTGTTCTTGTCAGTTGGTGTAAAACTTTGATACAAACACATCAAATGGTGTTCTCAGTTTCATCAAGAATAAATCGATGAGTTTTTCATCTTTATTTTGGTAGTTCCTTCCACATTCTCCCAATTTCAATTGGATTTCTTTGACACATGCTAAATCATCCTCTACTTTGTCAAAAGAATGAGGATCAAGAGAGATCGACTCTTTCTCCAACTGTATGACATGGCTCCCATCGACTTAGTCGAACAACAAATTTATATTCTTCCTTAATTGATAAGGGAAATCAATTCCATTGAGGTGAAATCAAATCTCCCACAAGATATAGGTTGTGATAACCCCCATAGCCTCATCATTATTTCCATCAACAATGGACTTTTTTTGGTTGTCTGTTGGATCTGGAATCACAATCTTTGTTTATTTCTACAATCCTTTTCTCTTCAGTAGGGTTTCCATGTCTAGTGCCCATGCTGCATAATTTGATCCATTCAAAACAATAGGATCAATATTCGAAGCCATATTCAATATCTAGATAGAAAGTCCGGTTTCAAAGGTTCCAATCGGAAAACCATTGGCCAAAAGTCAATGACACAATATATCTAACTCAACAAGGTTTTCGGATAACAGGTCGAGGTTTTAAATCATCATCTCTAATACCATGTTTGGGAAGGGATGGAACCATTAACCAAATAGATATACAAATTTGTAGATAATCAAAGAGGGAACAGAATTTTGAATATAATTGTGGTGTTTGAAGACACTGTTATAACACTTAAGAAGAGTGGGATATGATTGTAACATAACAATGCATATTTCACATCTTTATCTGCATGATCTATGTGTTATATTACTTGATGATAATGACCCATGGGGTTTTCTATTTATAACTTCAAGATCTAACCAACTTCCATAGAATCAGAAGATATTTTCCACATGTAATTATCGATTGTTAGAGTTGATTTCACAAAATTTTTGTTGTTGAGTTGACTCAACAAGGATTCTCAACCCGACTGTCCATGCATAAGACTTGTAGTTTATTGTTTGGTTAGTCGATCCACCGCCCGAATATCTTCAAATTCTAGTTGATTTTTCGACCAAAAAGTGTGTTGACTACTCAAATGAATGATGTAGAGTTCTGGTCGATTACCTGACTGACTATATTGAGATGTAGGTTGACTGCTCGAACGACCGAATCCAAGAGAAGTGTGATAAACCATCAATGTCTTATTTTCCAACACTCGCTCATGTATTTGTTCTTCAACTATTCCTATAGAATCCACTAAGAGATATACCTTTTATATACATTATCATGTAACAATGATATTTTCCACAAGATTCCTCAACTCCATGATGTAATATTTATTCTAAAATAATTTTGTAACCATAAAGTAATATTTTTTTGTATGGCTATCCAATGTTTCAAAAATATTCCATGGGAAATAATTTGGCTCATTGTTTCTTCAGAAACACCCTCATTATTCTAGCCACCATGACATATGCATTGTTAAGTTTCCTCTTCCTTGCTATACTCACCCTCCAGGCTCAAGAAACCCCTTCATTTCTATAGAGTCCCTTATGCCATCATTTGCTAAGGTTTTATTGTGCAAGGAGAGTGCCAATTTACTACCAGACTTCCATTAACAATATGTAACGTGTGGAAATCATAGGGTTCCAGTGTCCTAACAATATCCTTCCTCTCAATATTTCTATCTTTGATAACTATTATCGCATATGTACCACACACATACATGCATCTTGAGATATCATCATAGCAATCTCAATTGTTAATTCGAATCTATTTCATATAGGAAACTTGAATTTCCTAATCATGAGATTCCCTCTCATAATATTTGGATATTGAAACAATAGTCATTGGTATTCCTTATGATCTCACACCATTTCCATACTCGAGACCGTTCTTCCTGCAATTTATTTAAACTTTCATTCAATGAAAAAAAAATTCAGTATTTATGCAGATTATTCTTTTATTGCAACATTTACAATAGCTCACAAAGTGATATCAAAATTGTATCTTACCAACAATTCAACCAGTTCCACCTATTATTCATATTAATGGAATGAAACTATCATTCATTGTCCTTTATCAACACATTGATCTTTTCATAATGGAATCAAACTTTACAAATAAATAAATCGATGTTCCAATACCCATGGCCACATCTACACAATTCATCCTTGCATTGAATTTGGAATACAACATATCTATGTCATGTATTCCACCATAGTGAGTTGGAAGGTTTGGCCAATTCCTTGATACATTATCCATTCAAAATTTATGCATAATAAGCAACCCAAATGCTTACCTGCATGGCTATTATCAAATTAATTGATGCTACCTGATTAGCTAGTTTGTTGTAGAAGCTCACAAGATCCCGTAGAATCTCACCATGCTCATTTGTCTTTGCACATATGGATTTCGTTTGTAGAGACATCCATCAACCTCTTCAACCATGCTATAAACATTTTTTCTAGATACATAATCCATCATTAGTAATATTCAATTATCATAACATCACTATTGCACATATATAACAAGACATTACTCTTAGTCTATGAGCATGACATATGATGTCGAGGAATTATCTCATGCACTTATGCATGTCTATATGCACCAAGCATTCAATATCATCATTCTTACTAATCCATATGCATTCTAGCTTTCCTATATGCATCCTACATCACTTTTAACATTCTTTCAAGTGCATCTATGTTCTGTTGTTGCTGAGATTTACTCTAGGATCAAAGAATAATGTCAAGCATCCAATATTTAAGAAGTTTATTTTTATAATGATTTTCTACCTTCAGTTTTAAGTTGAAACTTCAAATAAATTAAATAATTAGAAAACATAAAGGAAATATCTCTTTCTTTGAGTTTTTTATAAATATTGAGGAGATGAAAAGTAGAAATGATTAACAAAACTGTCAAAGAAAGTAAGGTATCCGATACTGATAAATCTTACCTTATCTGTAATTGAAGAAAAATGAAGAAACAATCTTAAAAGATGAATTTGAAATGAGGAGATCCACACAGATACAGGTCTTGTTTTACTCAGAATAATAACAAAGGAAAAGATGTAGCTGAATAGACTTCCAATTATATGGACCACAGTAGATGTATTACTAAATTGTAGTCTTTTAATCTTTAAGAATCATAGAATGAATAAAATGAGGTTATGAAAATGAAATACAGAGAAAGCACATAACTCAAGGAAAGAAATGTAGAATCTTTGCCCTCTCTTTGAAATTGATATTAAGAAGGTTCTCTTTTACATTCGGCTAGAAGAAGCCTTGATTACATCTATAATTTTCCTATCTATACAAAAATTGTCTTAACCAAAAGTGGTTATACTTTCCACATTCTTAACTCTCAAAATAGAATATAATACAAACTAAAAACATATTACAAATATTTTAAACATCTTCGGAGATTTCCTATGCTTGTTGGCAATTCATTCATCCTCTATTTTCTCGTGGGTGCACTTGGCTTTAGATGATCTTTGTATTTTAGTCCAATAATGCAATAACAAACTTGAAGGGCTCGATGTTTGCATTTAATTCAAACAAAAATACCTTTTTGTGTATCAATGGTAAATTTATTTGAATTTTTACTACTACATGTTGAGTGATCTGATGTTGTAAACTTGGTTTCACCAGAAGATCATTTAAACTTTGCAAATCAACATGATTGACCTGTAATATAGCATTTTTCACCCTCTCTCTTATTTTCTTCATATCTTCTTTATTCTTTTCAATCTCAACTTGCCCAAGTGTAGCATCAATACCATTGATATCAATTTCTTCCATCTCTAGATCTACAGCTAAAAGAGCATCATGACAAGCATCATTTGCCTCTTTTCTAGGATTTTAATTTCTTCAATATTATTTTCCCAGGTATTTAACGCCATTACTCCTTTTATCTTCTCAAATTATGAAAAAGGAGCAAGTCCTGATACATTTATATTTTGTCTCCACACTATAAATCCCTGAATTTGGATCTGGCCATAAAATATTCCTTTTATTTGTCATCAATAATCCACAATGAATTATTGATTACTTGATAATCTTTTTGGATGGCATCCAAACTTTCAAACAAGTTCTGTTGAACAATCTACAACCTCTCATTTATATATAATCCTTGTTTCTTGAAGGCAGAAATATCAATTACAATGCTCTCAATTGTAGTTATTCGAGTTTGCAATTGATTTATTAATGTATCTCTCTAGGAAACCATGTTATTACTCAAGTGTTGATTTTGAAAACTTAATTTCAATTTCTCCTCTAATTGTTTAATTTGCTTCTCAAAACCCTGCCTGATTTGGCTTATATAAGAATTGATTCTTACTCTGGTAGTAACTTCCATTTGTTTCATATCATTATGCAATTGTTCAATCAAAATATTCTTTTAATTAAGTTGTTTTCTCAAATTATCCACTGACCATAAGTTGAAAGTTGCAAATTCTCCCAATGAGTCTGCTACATCCTTTGTAAATTTAGGGTCAATTTGTCCCTATCCATCATATATCATTATTTTGTTTTTGCTAATTCCTCCCTCTTTCTGTCGAGATTCTCTTCGTATGATAGACTTCCTTTTCTTGTTGAAAAATAAATTTGATGAAGACATATCTTTAGGATCAAAAGGTTCCAGGTCATCTATATTTATAACCTCTAAACAAGGTAAATTAGAAACTGTTGCTAGGGGAGTCAAAGATGGTATGGGAGAATTAAGTGCAACAAGTTCCCCTTGGTTTGAGACATCTTTCACATGAGTTTCTCTATTTGAAAATAATAGAGGAACATTATGCCCATGTTTCATAAAATATTCGAATAATGCTAACAATTCTTGATCAATTTTACTTGGTATGGATATCCCTGTAATTATTGCCTCCTTGGACACTGTTTATGGTGTCCTTTCCACTTCTTTAGTTTTGACCTCAGGTAAGTCATGTTGCTTGATATTTGATGATTGTGTCACTTGTGAAGTTGGATTAATCCTTTGTTTTTCTTTCAATATTTTAGGTAAATTGTTCCTTCTGTGCTTTTGAAATCTGAGAAATCCTTATTGTTTTTCTTGAGGAAGACTTTGAAATCTGGATATAACCTCATCATATGATCTAACTCTTATGAAAAACTCGTCATAAGGTGAATATTCATGCATGTATTTATTCATGTTAAACTGAGCTAAATGATTTTCTACCACCCTATGTGGATCATGCTTCTTGAATTCAATGTCAACTAACTTAATATCATCTAAGGCAGAAGACTCTACCTTAGCATGTCCAAAATATGATAATGAGAATATACCAACCTGTATAGAAAAGGTTGGCGAAACTCTTGTTAGTGAAGCCTTCAGTTCTTTGGTGATTCCTACTGAAACTTTCGGATAGGCTACTTCTCTGCAAACAAGTTTGTCTAGTAGAAATATGAGAAGAGCATGTGGCGATGTGTTACAACCAAAAACTCTGATGAAAGAAAATGTTTCCTCAATGTACCAGTCTGCAATAGCACCTAGATTCCCAATAATTGTTTTTGAAATTCTGGGAGGAGGTTGACCATAGTTAATTTCATAGATTGGAATGACCACATTGTGAAAAATATAATAAAAGGAGTCGTTTTCATTTTCCTCCCATAATTTAGAATGATATATATATGTATAGACTCAGTGACATTCAGAGTCCAACTCCAATTCATAAGAGGAAATGGGGTTCTGAAACAAATTGCATCCATAATATATGCATACATATAGAAGGGAGCATGCTCTCCTTCAGATTTTTGAGTTTTGTAATCCCCTATTTGTTTGGATAGGTTATCCGACAACATTTTTCCCCAATCAAAAGTATAACCCTCCACAACTTCATGAATTATAGGAACCCACTCTATAGTAAAATGCGAAGGGTTTTTCTTTCCGAACATTCTACAAAGAATCATGGTAGTATACATAATATGGGCATCACAAGAGGCTGTAGAGTATGTACTATGGATATCAGTTTTGAATTTATGTTCATTTTCCCGCCAAGTTTTCACTATATCATGAACAATTCTTCCATATTTGTACATTCATCATCCTTAAAATTCATTATAAATGATGCATTGTAAGTATATTTGGAGTTGGAATTTAATTTATACATTATTTGAATGTCCTAGGGTCGGAAAGAGCCGAAAATGGTCTTCTGATGACTGTAGATGGTTGCTACGAGGAAAATATCTCTATGTCTAGGGGTAAACCACAACATACGGAAATGACTGCAGAAATCAAATCTATTCTCAAGTATGTTATATAAACAAATATGCTAGCAAGACAAGATAAAAGGCCTACCTCGTCCAGGGATTCAATGAAGTCCACTGTTGAGAAGTTGAACCAAAGAAACATACTTGCAATTAGTCCTCAACAACCAAGAAAAGAAAGCATATGGTGATAATAAATGATGTTAGCACATTCAAAAGAATAATCCATTAATATACATAACAAATACGCCCATGGAATAATAATTCAAATATTCGCAAGATATCAACTGGATGGGATAAGAGTATTTCTATCCATATATGATCAACAGAAGTGAAAATGTTACAGACTTCCGTGTCGACACGATTCAAACCGAGAAACTAAGTTCCTTCCAGCTGGGCCTCCACCATTTCAACCCTCCACCAAAGGCAAGCTCATAAAAGAGAAACAATGAAGTTCTCAATCAATAAGGGAAGATCTTGGGGGATGAACACTATGTTCAGACTTAAAGGACAAAGGGATGAAGACTCAATACGAATTAAATAATTTCTCCAGAGTAAATTTTCTCTCAAAGTTGAATTCTTTCTCCTCTTTTCCATAGCTTGGAATTGGCCCATTTATATCCTTCAAATGGAACTGAAGGGATGAGTCATAATGTTTCCAGTGTATGGAAGGCCAAGGATCATAGATCTCCTATCGTGACATGGAAACCCGACACCATTTTTCATTTTTGGGCACAAATCTCGATGTACATGGGTTGTAGTGGTGCATCTCGATATAGGTACTTGTCCAATGAAAAGGAAGAAACATCTTAGGAAAGCTATAGCCACATACTGATGTCTTCAATTCTTCTACACAATATGCCAAAGGTGCAAGTCTACATAATGTGAATAAAGGATTTGAGGTTGAACACAATGAGACATCGTTTGATTACCGATCATTTAGGTATACCGTTAACAAATGCGAGACAACCTACCGATAATGAAATTAGGTATCAAGGCACCGAGTACATTCATACAACTGTGAATAAAGGATTTGGGGTTGAACACTTGAAAAGTCCATCGATCAAGAGACATTGATTTATTCCCAACTGTCGATGGTGAGAGGACCTGCCACTAATGACTAGAAGCCTCAAGATACTCATAAGACTCTAGGTATCATTTCCATAATAGATGAGATGAATTCGATGGAAGGAGACCCGCTGAAAGGAGAGTATTAAGGAATCTCTCATCATTCAGGACGAGGTACAAAGAAGGAGCTTCATGATTTGGAGGAAATCGGACGAAGAACATGTTCACGAACCAATGACCCTATGCGTCTTTCGCGTGTGCCAAGTGCAAGCGGTACATGAAAAAGACCCTCTGAATGGCAGCCAATGAGGAAAAATGCTAACAAAGGAGAGGAAACCACCAATAAGGCTAATGGTATCGAAGACACTGCATGAATCCCAATGTGTGAATAGATATCTTTCCATATAACACAACAGAAACCACCCAGTCAATGACCAATGATGAAATGTCGATTGTTAGGTTCAAGGTTACCTACCAAGGATGAAATTAGGACTAGGGTACGTTATAGGACCATAATATCATGTGATTATGAGATAAACTGAGGGTATGGACAACATGAAAAGTCAAGAGTTCTGAGGAATGGCTGACACAGGTTGATAGACTTCCTTTGAACAAGAGCATGAGACATATGGAAGATCCAACAACATAGGCTCAATGATGAAACCATTAGATGCAGGAGGCATTAATGAAATTCTCTATAGGGACTAGAAGAGTAACCAGTCGGTAGAGAAAACTCTCTGTAATGAGTTGAACTTCCTAAGGCCATCCTAAACCAAAAATTATGATGGTAAATGGACTCAATAATTGTGTGCTATGTTTAACGGCGACGCAACTGCTGCTAATATAAGATAATACTCCCTTCCCGCCCGTACCTTTTTGTTTTTTTCTTAGACAAATGAATGCTATGATACAGAGGAGGAAATGAGTGTCGCAAGTAAGCAGAACTAGTTCCAGCAGTGGAACATACCTATGCTCAATGCAAGGAGATGCATGCAAGAGATGGACACTCGAGGGAATGTTCCCTCTTGGGTATAGGGTGTCAAATTGCGAAGGATATAAACGAGGCTGTTCTTCGTTGAGGATGAAAAACTGCCGAGGAAAACAGTTTATAACGCAAAGCGAGAATCAACTATAGGCTCAATACTGCAAGCAAGAGCATGAGATGCAATCACAACTTAACGCCAAAAAAATTTCCTTTTTCATGATCTTTAGTCTATTTTGTGTGAAAAAGGGATAAGATTGTACCAAATAGACGTCCTTTCAAATCCAATTTACGAGTGTAAAAGAAACAAGTTCACTTGGCAATCTTTTTTCTTTTTGAAGATGAGTTGGAAAAGAGCTTAAATTAAACTCGGTTGGGAGTCCTCTAGGTATAAGGAAGAATGTTTATGAGTGAGAAATGAGGCTCAACATAAAGTCATTTATTATCTATAAGGGACTCCCGGTCCTACGGAAAAAATCTATGCATGAGCCCCAAATGAAACAAAGTATCTAACTAGGGCACCCATGTTTGGTAAGTCTCTACCACTTGATAACGACACGTCTTATAGCAGATGGAAGGTTCTGTGTCACAACAAATGGGTTCATACCTAAGGCATATGAGTGACAGTTATAGGATAATGAAAAAGTGCATGGGGGAATGTATACCTATCCTATATGCAGGGTAGTGAAAATAATTTCTCGTGGTTATGAATGGTCAACATAACACTGAAATCAACAAGAATCCCTGGTGAAAACTACAAAACACAAACTCAATCCACTACTATATTAGTCCATTAGGAAAAATAATGACTCAAAACTATAGAAAGTGGGTAAAAACTACTATAAATAGTAACATAAC
>ML788146.1:546641-563567 GCA_009831015.1 Picea engelmannii | reverse complement strand
TGTTATATTAATGGATATACGCGATATCTCTGTGCATTTCTTTATTATATCTCCGCTCTCATTTCGTGCCGAAAATAATCCGGATCAACTGTGATCAAAATGTTACAATGCATATTGCACATCTTGGTTCGCATGATCTATGTCTTCTATTGCTTGATGATAATAACCCATGGGGTCTACTATTTATATCCTCAATATCTAACTGAATTCCATAGAATCGAGAAGCTCTTATCCACATGTAATAGTCGGTAGTTAGAGTTGACTCCACCAAATACACACTATCGATTTGGCTCGACCAGGATGCTCGACCTAACCATCCATGTTACAAACTCATAGTCGATTTATAGGCGGGTCAATCCACTATCCGAATATCTTTGACTAGTAGTCGATGTTGGAGTTACTTCACACACACCTAAGATTTATTTTTCCCAAGTTTTTTCCTATGTTTATTAGTCATTATTTAGTCTCCTATATTTTAGGAAGAATATTCCTCCAGGGAGAATATTCTCTTCAGTTTTTACTTCAGTTTGATGAGTTGAGTGGAGTCTAGATGCCACATTGGTATTATCTCCATGCAACATTGGAATCATCACCAACTAATTCACATTGTCCTTGGGATCATCACCAGACTAGCACATTACTCATGATTCCTTGATCTCCTCCTCACTTGACTATGTTTCAGTCAGTTAACTGAAGATTGATAGACTGGTTAACTCAGCTAGACGACAGTTCACTCCCGTAACTACCCGAGAGACTATACTAGGTGGTAGTTCATTCCCGTAACTGCTGGTGTGTGTCCAAATCACTCTACACCACCACTATGGCACATTCTCTTCTCCTACAATGCGCATTGGTTGAGTTATATAGAGTATATCATGTGTAAATGATCATTCATTCATTTGGTTAATGAGAATTCTTCCATTCTTTCTCTCCTGCTTCTATTTTATTCTATTTTCTCTACAAATGTGTACGTCAATTCCAAGCTAGATCTATTATGTGTAGGTTCAAAACATTTACATGGTATCAGATTCGATGGTTTGCTAGGGAAAATACACACCAAATTATTTTTGCAGGTACCGAATATTGAAGACAACAGAGAAATGAAAATTTCAAAAGTATTCATTCTTACACCTTACAACTTCTTTGCTTTAAAGGAGAAGACGATCATGCATATTCAAAGGAAAGGATTGTACAGGTTAACCATGAACACAGAGACAGAACCAACATCAGCCATTGAAAAATCCAAGTATCTAAATCGAATGGATGAAGCATTTAGAACAATTTGTAGTCTCATTTATCATGAACTCCTCTTTCACATAGCCTCCTGTAAAACCCCCAATGAAGCCTGGACAACCATGGAGGGGAGTTTTGGAAAATAGGATGATATGAGGGAACACATTCTCGAGGTGGAATTTCTCACAATGGATCTAAAATTCTTCGACAATCTCCAAGATTTCTTTACCAAATATAAGGATTTGTTTTCACAACTCAAGGCTTGCGGGGTTGATAAATCTAAGGAGGAGAAAAAAATGGTTCTCACCATTCTCTCCAAACTTGGCCCAAAATAATCAGTGTTTGTATCAACATTTCATTTAGTTAGATTCACCTCCGGAGCCACCTGGAATATGTCTTCTCTTGAGGAATTTATCAAATCTCTGAGACAAGAGAAAAACAAGCTCATCAACATGGAAAAAATCAAAGGCCCAAAGGTGAATGCACTTACTGTGCAAGATAGTATCAAACATCAATATCATAAATATAAATATAAAGACAAAAGGAAAGAACATGCAAATTCGAAGAAGGAAGGGTACTCAAAACCCTTCCACGATGCCTTCGGATCCGAATGTGGAAAGGGAAGAAAATGGGAGAAATGCTCTTACTTCCATAAAGGATTCCATCCAGAAACAACATGTATGAATAAACAAATATATATAATGACCCAAATACTTCAACAAAACAACCTTGGAGATCGCATCCTTGAGGGTGCCAAGAAGAAGAAGCCAAAAGATTAGAATCCTAAGAAAGGAAATTCTAGTCATGCTTTGATTACCATCAACTCCTCTATTTATGATTGGATCGTAGATTTAGGGGCATCACACCACATGGCTACCAAAAAAGAAGTCTATTCTTCGTTGTATGCATGCAAAAATCCTCCCATTCTGACTGGGGATAACTCTTTAGTCGAGGACACCAGAAAAGGAAGGATTGAACTCGCAAACAAAAGATTCAAGAATGTGTTGAACATTTTCCATCGATCTTCTCTCCGTGTATCAGATGACAAATTTTGGCACTGGAACGAGAGTCATACTCACACTTGATGCAATGGATATCTATGACATAACCAATTCCAGGGTTCTACCAGTGAGGTAAATCATCAATCTAGACTCTATGTTTTTTGAATTTATTGAACCAGATTCTGCTTTACTACTTACCCATGCCAATGAAAGGACTAAGATATTGCACGAAAGGTTCGGGCATTTAAATTTTAGATATATGAAACAACTTAGCAAGAAGGGAATGGTTGATGGTCTACCTGACATCCACTTCTCCAAAGGAATTTGTTCTTGGAAAACACCCTCAAGAGATATTCGACAAAGGAAAGACTCAGAGAGTTTCCTCTCCTTTATATCTGATCCATAGTGACTTCATGGGCCCTTTTCCACATCCATCAATTAGTAAATAAAGGTACGTGCTAATTTTTGTTGATGATTTATCATGCTTCACATGGATTTTCTTTCTCAGGAAAAAATCAGAGGTCTTTCAACACCTCAGAGATTTCAAAGCCCTTGTTGACACACAGTCTAGAAAGAAAATCAAAATCCTTCAAACTAATAACTGGGGAGAGTATGTCAACCATGAGATACAAAATCTTTGTCATGAGGTAGGGATTCATTTGCAGTAGATGGTTCCCTATACTCCACAACAAAATAGAGTTGTTGAGAGAAAAAATAGATCTCTAAAAGAGATGGCATCTTGCATGCTACATGCAAAGTCACTTCCACACAAATTATGGGCCGAAACACTTAATTGTGAAACCTACATCCAAAAACAATCTCCCTATAGATATTTCAAGGATAAGAGCCCTTACGAGGCTTGGAGCGGCCTCAAAGCAAAAGTGACCCACTTTCGTATTTTCGGTTCATGTGCATGGGCCTAGATTCCCTCTGAAAAGAGGAAGGCACTTGATCCACATAGCTCAGAGTGTATCTTTGTTGGATACCCTAATGGTGTGAAGGGATATAGACTTGTTGATATTTCCTTGGACCAGTTCATCATTGAGTGAAGTGTCCAATTCGAGGAAAGTGTCTCGCATGTACTTCAACAATCGAATGTAGGCACCTTTGTTCTTCCAACTATCAGAGATGATGAGCATGCACATGCTGACTATTATTCAGATGGGAGTTATGATTCAGAGGATTCAGATGATCCAGATAAAGAGTCAGTATACTTATATGCAGAGTCAGTATAGTTATATGAAGAGGCCCAAGTGGGCCCAGACTACTCTTCAGGATGTATGGGATCATGTTGGTGATCCAAATGACACTAGGAGGACTCGATCTTATTTCGAGGATCCTCCTATTGCACTCACTACCATTGAACCATTTCCACCCAGACATTTTCTTGGTTTATTCTTCAGGTCCACAATATTATGGCGAGGATGTTGGATATCCCTTTTGGGAATTCGCCATGCAGGAGGAGTACAACTCCCTCCTAGAGAACTAGACTTGGGATATGGTTCCCCTTGCTTCTGGAAGGAAAATTGTCAGGTGAATATTGGTCTATAGGACCAAGAGTGCAGCGGATGGACAGATTAGCATATACAAATCCATGCTAGTTTCCAAAGGCTTTCAGCAGGTGCATGGCATTGACTATGATGAGACCTTTTCTCCAGTACCGAAGATGGATTCCATACGTTTGTCACTTTCCATTGCGACTTCCAAGGGATGGTAATTCCATCACATGGACATGAATAATACATTTCTTCTCTAAGGATATCTATAGGGAGAAGCCCCAGGGATTTATGTAGGATTCATCTTTGGTCCGTCGACTGTAGAAATCTCTTTATGGCCTCAAGTAGGCTTTGAGGGGATAGTATACCAAGATGGACTCCTACCTCTTGTCACAGAACTTTGTACATTGTAAATCAGACCCAAATTTTTACATGCTTAGGAAGGACAACTGATTCATTTCTACTCATAGTTCTATATGTTGATGATTTGTTGATCATCGGTTGCTCGACTTCAGGGATTATTGTAGTCAAGAGGATTCTACATGAAAATTTCTTGATGAAGGACATGGGTCCGCTACATTTCTTCCTTGCACTCGAGATCAGTCAAGATGCATTAGGCATCAAATTGTCTCAGGTCAAGTATGCATGAGATCTCCTTGAAAGATTTCACATGACAGACTGCAAGTCTTCCCCGACTCCTTTCCTATCAGGATTCAAACTTGAGAATGGAGGAGACACTCCACTAGTTGACAATACACTGTACAGACAACTAGTGGGGAGCTTCTTGTATCTCACACACTCCAGACCAGAACTCTCCTTTGCAGTTGGAGTAGTCTCCAAGCTCATGAAGGAGCCACATGAGATACATTGGAAGGCTACAAAGTGTATCCTTCGATATGTATAGGGAACCATCACCTTTGGGATTCACTACTCAAAAGACTCTACATTGGACCTCATCGGTTTCACTGATTATGACTGGGTTGGCAATAGCATTGATCACAAGTCCACATCTGGTTACTCACTCAGTGTTGGTTTCATGCCTATATGTTGGTTGAGAAAGAAGAAGGATGCTATTTCTCTATCTTCAATCAAGGCAGAGTACATAGGGTTAGTTAACATAACCATTGAGGCTATGTGGATACAACATTTTCTCATTGAGTTGGGCATTCATTTTCATCGGTCGATCATCATCTAGTATGACAACCAGAGCACTCTGAAGTTCTATAGAGATCTAATTCAGAGGCAGCGGAAGAAGCACATTGATATCCACATGAACTACATCCAAGACTTAGTACATGAGGGGATCATTGACCTACATTTATGTCCTTTAGCAGAACAAACTACATACATCTTCACCAAGACCTTCACTAAACAAAAGTACCATTCTCTTTGCAGTCATCTTGGAGTGAAGGACATAGTTTCCTAGCAAATGCCAGTTCTTATTTTTATATACATTGTACTTTGAGGGTGGGTGGGGGAGGCGCGGGTTCCCATGATTTTTCCCTCTTTCCTCACTTTATTTTAGTGTATCTTTTGTATCGGGGTACCTAACATGGCCTCGTTTCTGAGACCCATTCTTTATTTTCACCATAGTGATGTCTAGGGGGGGCTGGAGTTACTTCACACACACCTAGGATTTATTTTTGCTAAGGTTTTTCCCATTTTTGCTAGTCATTATTCAGTCTCCTATATGTTAGGAATAATATTCCTCTAGGGAGAATATTATCTTCAATGTTCACTTCAGTTTGATCAGTTGAGGGGAGTCTAGATGCAAAATTGGTATTATCACCATGCAACATTGGGATAATCACCAACTAATGTGCATTGTCCTTGGGATCATCACCATACTAGTGCATTACTCATGATTCCTTGATATCCTCCTCACTTCACTCTATTTCAGTCAGTTAACTGAATACTGATAGACTAGTTAATTCAACTAGGTGGCAGTTCACTCTTGTAACTGCCCGAGAGACTAGACTATGTGGCAGTTTACTCCTGTAACTATTGGTGTGTGTCCAGATCACTCTAGACCACCACTATGGCGCATTGGCTTCTCCTATGGTGTGCATTGTTTGAGTTATACAGAGTAAATCATGTGTAAATGATCATTCATTCATTTGGTTAATGAGTAATGGTCCATTGCTAAAGAGAAGCCGATAGAAAGAAGTGGACTTCCAATCATCATTACCACTAGCTCAGTCGGAGTTGGTGAAGCCAACCAACGAATCAAAACTTTGACAATACTTGATACCAAAATGAGTGGTACCCTTGAGATAGCAGAATATTTGTTTGACTTATTTCTAGTGGCTTTCTTTGGGATCCTTCATAAAATGAGAAACCACACTAAGAACAAAGGAAATTTTAGGTCAACTATGAGTAAGATAAATAAAACCGTTGACTAATTAACGATAAAGTGTAGCATTGACTGCAGATGTTTGAAAAGTTTTGGTGATATTTACTCCATATTGAAAAGGAGTATAACATGGATTACAATCAACCATCATAATACATGTCAACATATCCATCACATATTTATACTAAGAAATGAAAAATCCATCACATAGTGGTAGTACTTGAAGACCTAAAAAATAATGCAAAGTACCAAGGTATGTCGTGTCAAAGGAGAAAATAAGTTTTTTTTTCAATCTATGGATCATTTAATTAGTATTTCCAATAATGAGTAGATCATATACATATACAACAACAATCAAACTGTCTCCATTGGTATGGAGTATGTACAATCCTTGATCAGATTCACAACATTTGAAACAAAGTTGAAGAATTAAACTATCGATCTTAGCATACCAAACTCGTGGAGCCTTCTTCAAACTGTAGAATGACTTATTGAGTCTAAAAACAAGGTTAGAATCTGTCGAAAAACTGGGTGGTAGTTCCATAAAAATTTATTCAGATAGGTCTCCATGAAGAAAGACACTATTTACACCCATCTGATAGAGTTTCCATCCAAAACAAACAACAAGGGAAAGAATTAGTCGAATATTGTTCATCTTTTCAACAGGGGAAATGGTTTCAATGTATTCAATTCCTTCTTGTTGAGAAAATTCATTCATAACTAGGAATTATTTATGTCACTCAACAACACCTTAAGAGGTAAATTTGGTCTTGTAGACCCATTGACACTTCACAATGTTATTTCTTTGTGATCAGGGAACCAATTCCTAAGTTTAATTCTTTAACAAAGAATTAATTTATGTATGCATAGACTCTTCCCATTCAGGTTATCCTTTAGCATCTGAGTACAAAACAATATTAAAAGTTTCAAGTACATGAGTCATAAAGGAAACTCTAGAATGTTTCTTTTGACTTCGAGTTTGTCGTCCAGAGGATACATCACTGACATTAGCTCTACCAACTTCATTTGTCTTGGCAACCCATCTAGGTATACAAGAAAAAAGTGAATTGTGTTTCACTACAACATGTCGATTAGAATTAGGAGAGTTTTAAACCTATGGAGAATGATGGACTAGTTGACTTGGAAGTAAAAAATTTAGTCAAAACATGAAATTGTTTTAGCTGTCCAGTTTAATGAATGAAAAAAAGAGTAGGAGAATGACTGTCATAGACAACATCAAAGGGATCATCCTCTAGTAATCCATAGGAGACATTCAACAAATTAATGCTAGAATAATTCTCATCAAACCATAGAGTTTGTTTGCAATAATTTCTTGTTTGACAGGATCAAATAGTTAATAGGATTTCGAATCTTCAGAGTAGCCCATTATGATGCAAGAATGACTCTTTGCATCCAACTTATTTATGCAATCATCGAAAATATGAGCCCAGGAAACACTTCCAAACACATAGATATGGTCGAGTGAAGGCTTCTTTCTACACCATTGTTTGAATGGAGTCATGGAAGGAACAACTCGAATAGAAATGAGATTGAGTAGATAATTTTCACAGTACACCACTTCAACCCAAAATCAAAGAGGAATATCTTTATCCTACAAAAAAGATCTATCCATATCGACTATCATTCAATTTTTTCTTTCTATGATGCGATTCTGCTAATGTGTGTGAGGAATTAACCACTACTAGTCAATACTAGATCGAACTGGGTATTCTTCAAAAGTTCCATTTACATACTCACCACCATTTTGTGATTTGAAAACTTGATGGACCAGCCAAATTTATTTTCAGCAAAGGCTCTAAATTCCTTGAACTTTTCAAATACAATGTTCTTATTATTCAGAAAATAAACCCATGTGAAATGAGAGAAATCATCAATGAAATTTAAAATATACCTTGCACCTGCTAGTGAAGGTAGATTGATGTAACAAACAACACTATGAACCAAATCTAATAGGTTTTTTTCTCACCATGCTTTACAATATTTGAAAGGTGCTTGATGATTCTCTCTAAGAACACATCCTTTACAAACTCTTTCAGGGGGAAATATTTTAGGTAAACCGACAACCATTTTCTTAGTTTTCATCGACTGTAGACTTCAAAAATTCAGGTCTCTGAGTCGTTCATGCCAAATTCAAATTCTCTCGTTAGTGTGAGCAACAAGGGAAGTTGGTTTAGTGTTAGGTCGATTCATGTCACAAATTTTTCATAGTGTCTGTCGGGTCAAGAATCCCACCAATGATAATTGACTTTCCTTTTTTCAAATCACGAACATAGAACTGAAATGGCCAAGATTCCACAATCTTATCTATCCATGTTAACTAAGAAATAGACAATAGATTGGAACTGGCATTTAGAACATGATAGACAATAACAATTTTCCCATGTCAGGAGGTAACATCACCCTGACCAGAAACATCCAAAGAAAAAATCATCAACAACATATATTTTCCTTTCCTTAGTTTCATCCAACCACGTGAACAAGGAGTCATCCTTAGCCATATGATGGGTGCGCCCAAAGTTGAATACCCATTCATTATGCACAGAAGGAGACAACAAGGCTTGATAAGGCCCGACTTTTAAGGTGAAATTATCAACATGTAGGCATTCATAGGACACGTTTCCTTCCAGGTGTTTAACCTTTTCCTCTGAGTCATTTCTCTTCTTATAACAGGATTTCTCCACATGTATAGTCTTTCAACAGTAATAACATGTCTTCTTCTTTCGACTTCGTTGTGGTGCATCTATCTGCCCCTTTGGTTTCTGGTCATTATTGTTAGCCTCTTTCTCATATACAATCATTAAGTCTCAGTATACCACCTTTGTATATTTTTACATACTAGGATATAGTTGTTATCCTAAGTATGTTTCTAGATTCCTATATTGTCTCCTCCTACCTTATCTCCTGATGACGACGTGTCAATGTGAGAACAATTAAGGTGGTTTCATTATTGTATTATATATTTGTATCATTAAGATGAATACAATGTTGAGAATTATGGCTTGAGGCCTTTTCTGTAAATCTTCTTGTCCTAATATTCTTATGCTCAATTTCTTCAATTGGTATAGCCTGGTAATTCCATGATAGTTTTTTCATGGAAAGTTTGATTTCAGATCATGGTGATGCACATTTGGTGAAGAGGAGATTCCAACGTTGAAAGCTCTTGGAAAAATCCATCGTTGCATCGATCATTTGATTGGTATGTCAATTGTTTCATTTTACAAAGGAAAATAATAATATTTGTTTTAGATAAAATTAAGTTTTAGATTTATCATCCTCTTATTGGTCAATTCTCTGCAAGTTTTGGTCAAGTTTCTGCAAATTTAGATCAGTCCATGCGTCTCTAGTCTAGGTTCGAACGCGGATCTGTGGGATAAAAGATCACGCCATATACTAGATCGCTTCCAATTGTAAATAACAGATCACGCCAGATACCAGATCGCTTTGTAAAGGGTTGATAATTTTATTGTTGAATATAGATCATTGTATGTGTTTACAGTGTTTGGCACTTATTATATATAGCTCTATCGATGGTCATTATCATTGGTCAAGCGCAAGTTTCGACGTCAGTTATCTCTCGTCAACCCACTGCTTATCCTTATCAAAGAAGGGACTCCCCTCGATCGTTAGGCTTTCTTCTCCCTCGTATGAAATGGCCCTTATAGCTACCCCTATCAATGTTGCAATTAAAATTATCAGTCGAATGCCATATTTGTTGTAGCAATGGCACAAGAAAACTAAAATATCAGATCTGTAACATATTCCAAACATTAGCACTCAAAGAACCTTTTTTTTCATGCATGAGGAGATCATGAGCAGATGAAATTATTATGATTGCAGTGCTGTCACCGGATCTAATATGGCTTCACTCGCACAACTGTGGTTTTTTTTATTTCATTGAGGAAGTAAAGTTTTTTAGAAGTTCTCAACAACTTCGGAATCTTTTGAGCATTGTAGAGAAATGGATCTACCTGATTTCTTGGGAAATCTAACAAATCTTCAACGCATTGAAATGTGAAACTAAAGAAGATTAAAGAAGCTTCTGAATACCTTCAAGAATTTAACAGGAGTTAAATATCTATATTTAAGTGGTTGAAAAACTATTTCGAGTGAAACATCAATGCTCTTGAGGATACACAATAGAATCGCATCAATGATGGAAGCATTAAAGACGACTCCTTATATCCTCCAAATATACAACTCATTAAATCCTGGAAGTTATGGCAAAGTCAAACCATAGGTAAAAGTTTTCACTCATGACGTGTGGCTAGAAGTGAGCTTTTTCAAAATTTATTTTGAAATATCACTTTTCATCTTTATCTTCTTTGGAGGTCTAGGGAAAATGTGAAGTTTTTTTGTTTTTAAGAATTAATCATGGTGAATGATTAAATAAGTGAGTGAAGGATTACAATAGAGAAGTGCATGTGAGTATGAGATAAAGTTACTTTTGAATAAGTACAAAGATTTATCCATTGATTTTGGAAAATGGATGTACAAAAATAATAAGTTTCAAATATTATTTTTCTTTCTGAGTCCTAGGAAAAGGAAAGTGGTAATTTTGTGGGGGAAATTAAAATTGATGTAATTAGTATATTGAAGTAACTAGTTTTGACAGTAAAACAATTGCAATTTTAAATGCAACACACACAAGCTCTTGCACAATGTTACTCAAGCACATACATTCAAGCACAATCAAAGCTCTCAATTAAGAAGCAACGAAGATATCAAATTAACAATCACATCCACAATGGAAAAATCAAGCTCATAATCAAGGACTCAAATCATCATCAAATTTGAAGATCAACTAAACTTTGAAATCAACATTTATTGTGAACTTGCAAATAGTATTTTTTTGTAAGTAATCAAATCAAGTTGAATTTATTTGTAATTGGGTGCATTCTCAGTTGAGCCCGACACCCAAGATTCATTGTAATTTTGAGTTGAAATTGACAAGGTTGAGTACTTTAACTCAAATCATTGTAAACATCACTACTTTGGGATGCATTTTCGGTGGTAACCGACATCCTCATCTTCCTGGAAGAAATTTTAAGCGAGCGAGTACAAGCGAGCGTGTTCAAATGGAGCAAAGTCATGAATTATTAGAGTTAGTGAATACTCTAATAAACACCACTAAACACAACACAATAATATTGAATAAAAAAACTCTTCAATCAGTGATAACTTGTTTGCAAGTGATGCAAGCTAAAGTTATACTTCTTCAAGAACAATCCCATCTATTGAATGATAAGTTGATAAATCTCAAAAATCAATAGCCAATGAAGTAATTTGAACTAGTTGTTGTTCAGAACAACTTTCTCTATGATGATGATGATGATGATGATGATGATGATGATTTTGATCAACAATCGATGAAGGAACAAATCAACAATCCAACTTTAGAAGCAAATTCCAATGAAGATGAATTGCAAGCAGAAGATGCCAAAGAACAAAGTGATACAACAAGTATAAGTGAAATTAAATGTGATGCACGTCATCAAGTACAACATGATCTTTCCAAGCCCATCATTAGACCTTGGGAAGAATTACACTTCAATAGAAATCGACATGGCTTAGGATATGAAAATCAAAACAATTTTCATATTCCAAATTACTCCAAACCAATTTTGTTTGTGAGCACTGGCTTTCTTCAAGAAAATTCAACTTCACTTGTTCAAGTTCAACATCAAAATGATAAGTGCCAACATTGTAATCAAGTTGGTCACAAGGAGAATCGATTTTTTGATCTCCATCCTTGCCAGCATTGTGGCAAGCATAACCATTCTTTAGACAGATGTTCAACAAGAAACCTACAAGATTTAAGATTCGCTATGAGTGGATTGATCCTTGGAAATGGTCATCAACAACCAAGAAATTATATAAGTATTATCGAAGAATTCAATCTCGAGTAAATACCAATCTTGTATCACATAACATTTTTGTACCTCACATAAGTGGTCCCCTTATGGTGTAGCTTTCGAGCATGGCCCTCAGGGGATGAGATAACATGTGGTTGTTTTCGCTTGCCCACCTTTTGCTGTACACAAATGGTGTTGGAAACACCTACCACACATAGAGGGGGGGTGAATGAGTGTGAGACTCTTTTTCCAAAAAATTCCCTCTTGCACTAAAACTCATCAATTAGCATTCAACATTTATTCATTACACATTGTTGTCATTTATAACCAGTTAGATGTGAGAACATATCAACAATATATCATCAACAAGTCATCATCACAATGAACACAAAGAACACAAGATGTATGTACAATTTTCTTTTTATTACAGACTACAATCCTTGGGGTTTATCAGCAATAACTGAATAGAGTACAACTCTACAAGAGCACCAGCTCTATATGCAAGACTCAACTTACATTCTCAGCACCAACTAAGATGAGGCAACAATCCTCAACATATATCAATCTATCAACAGGTACGCGACCTGTCAATAGTGCAGCCCGCGTATGAACGTGCCCTGACTCACTACAACCCGCGTGTGAATGAAACCAGTGTATAATGTAACAAGTGTATGCTCTTGACAAATTAGGGTTTTTCTTTGCTTTACATGCTCAGATCCTATGAAACCTGCAATCACTTTCTCTTCTATATTCCACTGTCCAAACTGACCCATAGCCAGTCACAATACATCCAAGCTCTCCAATAGCTTTCTCATGCTCCACAACAAATCAATATGAATGCTATCTCAATCATGTATAAACAACTAGTGTACCATAGCAATCATGTCACTACAGAATCATAAGAGTATTGCTCACTCCATCCATCAAATCAACCAAATTTAGCCACATCATAGAAGCCATACCAAGAATTCCCTAAGAATTCACAACATATCAAACAATAGCATCTATCAAGACAATAATGTAACCATACTAGTGTCTTAGTGATAGATCTGAGGCCATAGAATGTAGATCTAGAACCTGCCTCATCATCCAAGAGATTGGCACCAGCTCGAACACAAATCTCCATGAGGTTATTTAGTCCACACTCCTTGTACATAGTCATCTCGCGTGTACACGCACCTTATACACAGACAACCCGCGTGGGCATAAGAAAATAGGGTTTTCTGTGACTCCGAGACTTTTGTCGTCAAGATCTCTGACATTGCCGAAACTTTGATGCGTCCATGAGATCCTTTTCTCCCTCTCTTCCTTAGAATAGATCTTCAATCATGCTCAAGAGATCCATACCAATAAAATACTCTCACAAGAAGCTCTCCATTGATCCACAAGGATTCTTACCAAAATGTGCAATTTACAAGAGATCCTAGCTTCTTATTTATACTTTCATCTTATAGGTCACTTAACCCATTTTTAGGTTACTTAACGCATTTCTAGGTCACTTAACTTATTTTCCTTATTTTAGGGTTAACCAGTTTCCATGAATAGAAAGTTCTCCAATACTTTATCATTTAAATATTCCTTCTTGATTTTGTCACTTTACTTTATCATTTAAATAATCCATCTTGATTTTGTCAGTTTAGTTTATCATTTAAATAATGATTTCTTCTTTTCAAGCACTTTTACTTCTTTGACCTTTTGGGGCTTCAAGCCATCATATGGGGGTCCTCCAACTTCATAAGGCCATAAATCTCAAATCGTGAGAAGTTATGTGACATTCCACATACCACCAGAAATGGCATGTCAAGCACTATC
This sequence comes from Picea engelmannii, assembly GCA_009831015.1. Classification (NCBI taxonomy): domain Eukaryota; kingdom Viridiplantae; phylum Streptophyta; class Pinopsida; order Pinales; family Pinaceae; genus Picea; species Picea engelmannii. The sequence goes on along the minus strand of ML788146.1, from coordinate 549,799 downwards.
CATCTAGGATAGTTTCACCAAAAACTTCATTGATCTTCATCTCATTATTCCACATACAAGCATGGGTCCTCCAACCATTCTCCTAGGATAACTCAATCCGTAAAGCGTCTTCCCATGAGGGATTTCACCATAAGGGGACTACTTTGGAGTTCATCCATTTGTGCACCTTATTAACCATGATAAGCCAATATGATTCATCTTTGCATAAATTCACCACTGCATCATATATATCAACTATGCATCATGTATCAATGACAACTCATTGATCCATATTTATCAATGCATCATAGTAATGATCCATCTTTATCGATTGGTTTCCACTTGGACATATATCATTCTCATCAAGGGAATCATATCAATCAATTACTTGACATCAATCAATGACATCAATCAAACCAAACCATTTACATATGATCCAACAATCTCCCAAATAATCAAACCATTGCTATCAATGACAAACCATTGGCATCAATGACAACATGATCCAACAAATGGAACAAGTATGGTACTCTCTTGAGCATAGAAGGGGGGAGTACAATGATGAAACTCTTATGCACCTTAAGGGGGGTAGTTCATAATTTCAGTGATGATGATTCATGAAACCACTTGTGGTCTCTCCTTTTAGCTGAAAAAGGGGGGAATTAATGATGAAATTGAAGATGGTTGTCAGCCAGAAAGTTTCGACAACAACAAACAACAAATGTGCCAGATGGGAATCAAATTTTCCAGATGGGAAACTGTAGTCTGTAGATGAAAACATTTGGCAGAGTGATGGTTCTATATTGAATCATACATTGGGATGTTGATTTTGAGAGCAATGATGTGGAAATTTGGTTCACCTAGATGGTCATTGGAGCTAGTAGAGGACAAATGAATCCTACTACATTGCAGCTTGGCATTGATTGAGTTTTCAGTTATTTTCAGGGATGTGGCAGACTTGCAGCTGATTCAATTCTCTTTGTTCACTCTCATCATATTGTAGTTCACATCAGTGAAAAAAATTCTTGGCATTCTGGCTCACAAGATTACACAGTGAGGTTTTCCAGATTTCTCAGCATCCAAATTTGGAGGTTTTTAGGTAGTTCTTCATTGCGGCTCAACTCAGGAGTTTCAACATGAAGAGATGGAGATATACCAACTTATGCACCTTCTTTGTTGGTATTATTGCTCAAACTTATGATTGAGGGGGGGGAATGTTATCATATTTCTCATATACAATCATTAAGTCTTAGTATACCACCTTCGCATATTTTTACATACTAGGATATAGCTCTTATCCTAAGTATGTTTCTAGATTCCTATATTGTCTCCTCCTACCTTATCTCTGGATGAGGTGTCAATGTGAGAAAAATTGAGGTGGTTTCATTATTGTACTATATATTTGTATCATTAAGATGAACACAATGTTGAGAATTATGGATTGAGGCATTTTCCATCAATCTTCTTGTCCTAATATTCTTATGCTCAATTTCTTCAATTTATAGGCATGTTTGTGTGTAGATGCATCAAACCATACTCTATCCTTTGGTGCCAACTTACTCTTTCCCCTTGAGAAAATGGGTTTGATGTTTACAGTTAATATTTCCTTCTTCAAGCAGTCCATGTTGATCCATAATCAAAAGGCCACAAAAAGATTCAAAGGTGTAATCCTTACCATCTTCCTTGCGTGCTTGTCAGTTGGTGCAGAAATTTAACGCGAACACGTCGAATGGTGTTATCAAGTTCATCGGGAATATCTCGATGAGTTTTTTTATTTTTATTTTGTTAGTTCCTTCTACATTCTCCCAATTTAACCTGTATTTCTTTGACACGTGTTAAATCATCCTCTACTTTGTCAAAAGAATGAGGATCAAGAGAGATCAACTCTTTCTCCAACTGCATGACATGGATCCCGTCAACTTACTCGAACAACAAATTTATATTCTTCCATAGTTGATAATGGAAATCGATTCCATTGAGGTGAAATTGAATCTCCCACAAGATATAGGTTGTGATAACCCCCATAGCCTCATCATTATTTCCATCAACAATGAACTTTTTTTGGTCGTTTGTTGGATTTGGAGTTGCAATCTTTGTATATTTCCACAATCCTTTTCTCTTTAGTAGGGTTTCCATGTCTAGTGCCCATGCTGCATCATTTGATTCATTCAGAACAATAGGATCAATATTCGAAGCCATCTTCAATATCTAGATAGAAATTCTGGTTTCAAAGGTTCCAATCAGAAAACCATTGGCCCACAGTCAATCACACAATAGATCTGACTCAAGAAGGTTTTCAGATAACAGGTGGAGGTTTTAAACCATCATATCCGATACCATGTTTGGGAAGGGATGGAACTATTAACCATATATATAGACAATTTTGCAATTAATCAAAGAGGGAACAAACTTTTGAATATAATGGTGGTGTCTGAAGAGACTGTTATAAAATTTAAACTGTTATAAAATTTAAGCAGAGCGTGCTATGATTATAACATCACAATGCATATTTCACATCTTTATCTGCATGATCTATGTGTGACATTACTTGATGATAATGAACCACGAGGTTTTCTATTTATAGCTTCAAGATCTAACCAACTTCCATAGAATCAAAAGATATTTTCCTCATGTAACTATCAATTGTTAGAGTTGATTTCCCCAAATTTTTGCTGTTGAGTTGACTCAACAAGCATTCTCAATCTGACTGTCCATGCTGTTGAATTTTTAATTAAAATGTAGTACCAAGGCAAGTGTTTCTCTTCCCTAGGCGCCTAAGGGGAGAAATTGCCGAAAGTGGGTCTTAGTCAAATTAATTTGTGAGATGAAAATTAAAAGATAACTTTATGATTAAAGTGAGGGTGAGTGAAGAGACACCAAATCTCAGCCACCCATCTAATCTAAACTCAGCCGTTAGATTAGAAAACTCCTCACCTTCCCTCATGAGGTTGATTAAGGAAAATGGGCGCATCCATTCTTGGAGTTGAAGAAATCTTGGTGAGAGGCCAAGAGGCTTCTTGGTGAGATGCCAAGAGGAAGAGGAAGAAACAACAGTCTTGTTGAGAGAACAAGAGAGGAGCTGAAGAATTCTTGTTGAGAAAACAAGAGAGAGCAAGAGAGAGGTCGAGCTGAAGAAAAGAGACAGCAGCAGCAATTTCTGGGAGCACTAACATGCATTC
>ML788146.1:526203-541588 GCA_009831015.1 Picea engelmannii | reverse complement strand
ATATTTGTGTCTAATATTTTCTGAGTTTTGCATATTGTTGATATTTTATTTCTGCGTTGAAAACGATGTTCATAATCCTCATGTTTCAGTTCTGAAATTTATTTTCAGTTCTGAAATTTATTTTCTGTTAAGTTTTTTAGATGTTGAAACACCGCTGTAGCTTATACTGAAACACCAGGCTGCAGCATAAGCTGAAACACCAGGCTGAGTATATGCTGGAACACCAGGCTGAGTATATGCTAAAACACAGTGCTGAGCAGATGCTGAAACACCAGGCTGTAGCATATGCTGATGTTGAAACATCGCTGTGAGCAGATGCTGAAACACCAGGCTGTAGCATATGCTGATGCTGAAACACCGCTGTGAGCAGATGCTGAAACACCAGGCTGTAGCATATGCTGAAACAGTCCTGAAACTGAGTTTGGCATTTAAATTTGACTGAAAAATCAGAGAGACTGAAACTGGGTTGGGATTTTGAAAAAAATTAACACATGCATCAAACTTGTATTTTATTTTTTGTTTAGTCGATCCATCGCCCGACTATCTTCAACTGCTAGTTTATTGTCCGACTGAAAAGTGTGTTGACTACTCAACCGAATGATGTAGAGTTCCAATCGATTTCTCGACTGACTATATGCAGATATAGGTCGACTGCTCGAACGACTGAATCCAACAGAAGTGTGATGAACCATCAATGTTTTATTTTCCAACACTCACTCATGTCTTTGTTCTTCAACTATTCCTATAGAAGCCACTAACATATATACATGTTATATACATTATCATATAACAATTATCATTTCCACAAGAGTCCTCAACTCCATGATGTAATATTTATTCTAAAATAATTTTGTAACCTTAACGTAATATTTAATTGTATGGCTATCCAATGCTTCACAAATATTCCATGGGAAATAATTTGGCTCATTGTTCCTTAAGAAACACCCTCATTATTCTAGCCACCATGCCATATGCATTATTAAGTTTCCTCTTCCTTTCTATACTCACCCTCCATGCTCAAGAAACCCCTTCATTTCTACAGAGTCCCTTAGACCATCATTTTCTAAGGTTTTATTGTGCAAGGAGAGTGTCAACTTACTACCAGACTTCCACTAGAAATCTGTAATGTGTGAAAATAATAGGGTTCCAGTGTCCTAACAATATCCTTCCTATCAATATTTCCATATTCAATAACTATTATTGCATATGTACCACACACATACATGCATAATGAGATACCATCATAGCAATCTCAATTATTAATTCAAATATATTTCATATAGGAAACTTGAATTTCCTAATCATGAGATTCCCTCTCATAATGTTTGGATATTTCAACAATAATCATTGGTATTCCTTATGGTCTTACACCATTTCCATACTCGAGACCATTCTTCCTGCAATTTATTTAAACTTTCATTCAATGAAATAATTTTTCAATATTTATGCCCATTATTCTTTTATTGCAACATTTACAATAGCTCACAAAGTGATATCAAAATTGTATCTTACAAACAATTCAATCACTTCCACCTATTATTCATATTAATGGAATGAAACTATCATTCATTAAACTTTATCAACACATTGATCTTTTCATAATGAAATCAAACTTTACCAATAAAAAATTGATGTGTCAATACCCATGGCCACACCTACACAATTCATCCTTGCATTGACTTTGGAATACGACATATCTATGTGATTTATTCCACCATAGTGAGTTGGAAGGTTCTTCCAATGCCTCGATACATTATCCATTCAACAAGCAACTGGAGGAACGTGAAGTACCTACTACTCCTTCAGACATTAGAATGCAAAGGGAACATGATGCGGAAACATCTGCAAAGAAAATCGTGCAGAATATGCATAGAATGACAGAGGTGTTGGAAAAGAGAACCCAACTATGGACACAATTACTAAAGGATAGGAGCCTACAGGATTTGCAAGGGCAGGAAGATAAATTGCATGCAGCAATGACAGATGTAAAGCAACAACATAGAACAATTTCACTTCCAGAAAAGGTCAAAACTGTCATAGAGATGAAGAATCTATAGGTAGAATAAAAAGTGGCACAGACACAAAAGATGGAAAGACAGGCTCAATTGGAGCCCTTACAGGAGAAGGCAGAGAAGTTGGTCATGGATATCGATGTAGCAAAATTGCACATCTATTATTGGACAAATCAGTAAGTGCAGACGTAAACGGATCTCCCTAGTTTCACCCCCAAAACTAGAACAAAACAAGACATAATATAAAACGTTCCCTAAGTTTTAATTATCAAGCATACCAACTAACAAGAGATAAGTGGCATACCTTTTAAATGTAATTTATCCTCTCTAGTGTCATCCTCACTCCGTTCCAAGGCTTATGGGATGTTGAACCTATAAAAATACATAACCCAACTAAGTGAAAGCAACAATGTACACTCAATAAAACCTACGTATCTGATCAAGGAGTCATACAATAAAATAAGACCAATTTTATGGGAAATAAATATATCACTGTATTAAAGATATGAAAAGGAAAATACAACCAATGCCTTGATGTTGTAGGGTCCCTTCCAACAGTTCCTTGCTTCCCACAAACTTCTTCTCCAAGGATTCTGAGACTGTAAGTTAGAGGCACTAACAATATATCTTGACAACATAAATCATAATTCTATCAAAATTGATCAAGCTGCAGTCTAACTTAAAAAACCCAATAAATTTAACTTTCCCCATGAGAAATCCCCTCCTTTTATAAACTGAAAAGGATAGGGTGAGGAGGTTAGGATGATCCCAAGAGATCAAGTAGGCGACTCATATCCAAACCAATCAGAAGCCAACTCACCCTCGAAACTTTTTCTAGAAGCATCGAGAATATTCTCTTTTTCTTTCGTACAGAAAAATCATTGCACCCTTAACACTGAGAAAAATGTGACACCGTCACATGCCACTATAGTGTAGACTATGAAGATCCTATATCATCACACCCTTATCACTAAGTAAGGTGAGATGATCCCTCTTCATAGGGTTTTTACAAGGGAAAATATAATTTCATCTCTTTGGGAAAATTCATCTTCATTCTTCTTTAGGGATTAAGGAAATTGATCCTTCTAAAGACAAATGATAGGTTTACATCATTAACATTCATAGGGGTGAAAAAAATAATGTGTAACAATCAACCCCAAAAATTATGAAGTTAGAATAGAGTGATACCTGAAATACTTTGTCGAGTGTGTGTTGGGAACAAGGAACACGTCGGTCGGAAACCTGCCAACAAACAAGGAAATATAGTGCAATAATATATCATCACTGAGGTAGGCATTCCCATACTCAGAATACAAATGAATCAAAGAATAAATTATGACATATAAAGATCCAGGTCAAGTAATACAGGTCATGGCCACCAAACATACACTGTGGATCCATGCCAATATGACTCAAATTTGAACATAGCCACCAAAAATATACTGTGGATCTATGTGTTAAAGACTCAAATTTGAACATAGCCACGAGACATGCATTATGGATCTATGCAACAGTACAATCTGAATATACTCCAACGCAACCTGAATCTGTCAGAAAAGATTCAGGGTCTTCATCTCCATCACTTTATAGCACGAATCTAACCATGTGAATACATGTGCTGAAGTCGATTATGGTAGAAACCACTTGATTACTGGTCATTAATGAATACCATTAACAAGTGCAAGGGAAAATGCCACTAATTTCAATGACTCCCAAGGTACTCTAGTACAATCCAACGAATGTGAATTAATGAGTTGAAGTCGAACACTCAACGAAATCTCCCGATCAAGGGTCAATGATGAAAACCCACTGTCCAAAGAGAGGAAACCTGCCATTGAGGCATGCAAGCTCCAAGGTACCAATAAGTTTCTAATTCTAATTCCTGGATAATGATTTGAAGTCGACAGGAAAAGACTCATCAAAGGAAGGCCTTAATGTATCCCCCATCAATGACATGAAATGGGTAGAAATATTTGAAGTAGATCAAAGTAATAAGTGATCCAGGACCGACTCAGGGATGGTCGACACAATAGAAGGATTAAGGACTACAGAAATGGCCAATGCAATAGAAGGATTTTCGGGTTGAACTTCTCTTTGAACATATTGAGGACAAAACAATTGTCTTGGTAACGCTGACTCAACAACAGGGATCACAAACAAAAATGTAATCTTATAAAGGAGTATGATCAAGAGACAAGTGCATTTTCCAACCTAGACATAAAGTGAGTGAAAGGGGGTCATGTTCAAAGTTGAATCTTCCATAGAATACAAGTTTATATACATTTCTTTCCCAATTCCCCCCCCCCCACCATTTCTAGCGAGTACCTCTTTATTTTTACACTAGCTTGAGGAGGATAACATATGCTTGAAATGTAAGTTCATCCTTTAGATGAGTCCCTCGGAGTATGTTTAATGAACCCTAGGAAGGAGTGGTTCGGTCCCATATGGGCCTTTGGATGTTTGTTTTACGAGTCCAAAAAAAGTAAACTCAGTGTTTTTTCATATTTAGAGAGTCTGAAAAACACTTAAAGGAAACTCCAAAATGTCGTTTTTCTAAAAATAGACTGGTGAGACTGAAAAATATACAATCTACTGCTCAACAAGCATTTTCTTCAAATACTTTAATGAGCATGAAAAGAACAAAATTTCTCAGAAATATTTTCATGTTTAGAGGGTATGGAAAGAGATTAAAGGGAACTCTAGGGGGTTCCTTTTTCGTATAACCTTTACGAGTCTAAAAAAGTAATAAAAGTATACTCAGTTACATTCTCAAGTATTTACGAGCATGAGAAATAACAAATACTAAGCTCGAGATTGTTTTCATTTTTAGGAAAGATTAAAACAAAACAAAACTATGCTTGAGATAGATTTTATTTTTACACAAGCTTAAAAATAGCCAAAACTATGCTTGGACCTGGTTTCATTTTTACACAAAATTGAACTAGATGAAACTATGCTTGAGGTATGTGGTTTCATTTTTACACAATATTGAACCATAGAAAACTATGCTTGCGACTTCCCAATGCAGAATCCAGGGATGGTTAGTACTCAACCCCCAACTTAAGAAGCTAGCGACTTAACTTCAGCATGAATTCCAAAGGCTGTAAGAATTTCCCCCCAAGATTTGTTTCATCTTACAGGACAAACAAAAGAAATGAAGCTTCAAATACTATACATAATAAAGTACTTGACTCAATTGAAGAGGGAGGAAATCTATTTCATTTTTTAAACGAGTTTGACACAGGAAAATAACTATGCTCGAGAATCCAGGTTCAATATCCAAACCTTTGTTTCATTTTTTAACGAGATTGACATTGAAACATTAACTATGGTTGTTACCTCTATTTCATTTTTTAATGAGTTTTCCACAGAGATGCAAAACTATCCTCACAACTGGTTTCATTTTTTAACGAGCTTGAAATCAAAAAACCATGCTCAATGTTGGTTTCATTTTTTAATGAGCTTGAAATCATAAAACCATTCTCAACGTTGGTTTCATTTTTTAATGAGCTTGAAATTATAAAACCATGCTCAATGCTCTCCTATTGATCATGGCTTCCAAGAGGATGATGCTATGGAAGGACACCATGTCAAGGGAAAAAAATCGGTCATGGATTCCAAGAGATCTCCACTTGATGGAAGAAACACAGAATGGAAGGAAGACATGTCGAGGACCACGACAGGGGTAAGGAAATCATGCTCTAAAAGCCATATCAAATAGATCACCATGTCAACTACTGGATCCAAGTCATAAGGGACTGAGCTTACAGTGAGAGGCTCATAATACCATGACGTCAATAAAGACAATTTTCCCTCCCAAAGTTATGGGAAACTGAGGAAGGGTCCCTAAATGTTGACTGGTTCTTATGTTAAAATCTAATAGATTCTGCTTACCTGGCACAAGATGAGGATAACCCAAATATTTCCAAGATATAGAGGACAAAATAATAATGGACACACCTTCGTCTATCAATGTCTGAGGAACATCTCAACCACAAACCTGTACTGTAATATTGAAAGGAATGTGAGAGGGAAGACAAGGTCCAATTAGCTCACCCCAATAAAAAGGGATGACCTCATTACTTGGAGGAGGTTTCATGGGAGGAGGAATACCCCCTATCATGGTAGATTATGTATCAACAAGAAAAACATGGACAGTATCAGGTTTACTTTCTAGTGGGAAAGTAGAATCGACCGATAAAAGATCAAATCGACCACTTGGGTTGCATTCTCCAAGGGGAGAATGGGGTTAACAAATGGAAACAGATTGACCTCTTTGGTTTCACTCTCTAATGGGAGAGTGGGATGAACTGAGGATGGGATCATATCGACCACTTTATCAACTGGTCCAACTAAGGACGTGACCATATTGACTACTTGATCAACCAGAATGACCGATAAAGGGAATGGATTGATGATGTCATCAAAAACATGTGGATTGAGAGTAAGGCTATGGCAAGAAGCTGGAAGTTGAGGTTGGGAAATAGTCATGTCTTCCAATAATTTCAAGGCTTCATCCATACGAGGGAAAAGGTGAGTTTTATGACTCCCTCGACATAACATACGTGGGAACTTGACTATAATTTTCTTCTTCCCAATGACATATTTACTAGTTGATGGGAGGTCATCAACATGTTGTTCATAGGATAACGACATGGGATGGTGAGGGAGTGTAGACCATGCTTCTATAACCTTGGATAGACCAGGGAAATCCTTAAGAAGATGACTACCCTTACGAATCCTACAAGGGTACTTGGGCTGGCAGGTTGTTTGGGGGATCTTGCCATCATCAACACTCCCAGCACGATTATCAGTGACTGGTGGTTTTCCAACATGTCCAATAGTGGTTGGAGTTTTATACCCTTGGTTATTTTTCTTCTTCTTAATATTCATTTTCTTCTTCTTCTTATCCACCGGGTTACTAGCTTAAGAGATTTCACATGGCAAAGAAGATGAAATGGAAGAATTCCTTGCAAGTGAAGAAGGCGAAGGAGATATTTCTTGTGAATAAGGAGAAGGATCAACATGAGGTTGATGTTCTTGGGGGGAATTTATTACAATTGAAGCACTTGCTGAATTGAGTATTACCAGAGTGGAAAAAAACCATACTGGAAATCCAATTGTGAGACCTAGAAGGCTCAAAGTAGCAATGTAAGGAGGACCAACATTTTTGTAAGAAGAAAAAATAAAAGGTTCCCCCGAAGTAGGGGTTGTTTCATTGATCATTCTGGGAACTTATGCCATTAAAAACATATCCAACCTAGAGTCTTCTAAGGAAAAATAAACAAGACACACTAAAAATCTAGGAAGCAAGCAAACAAACAAAACCCTCTCACAATGAATGCACTAGTTGGTGATGAAATTAAATGTCGCGAGACTAATGTAAGAAGGGGTTGAGATAGAGTGGGTGGAAAAGTTATGTTGAAAACTTGATTAATGGACTTATGCCTTGGTGCAAGCTCCCACACATAATCGTGGGTATACCCTCCAAGGATCCTGAGTGATTTTGGCCTACATCGATTCCAGTTATAGAGAAGACTTCCCCTTCATTGTCACCTCATGTATTACCCTAAAGAGAAAGGCCACTAAGGTCACCAAACACAACAATGATGTCTGGGGAAACAGTTGGCAGTTCAATACACATGCAAGGGTAGTGTAATTGAGCCCGAAATCAACTTGAGAAGACCCGCACAAGGTTGTTTTCTCAAGTGACCCCCAATAATACGCATAATCACTACACCAAGACCAACAAAGCAAGGTTAGTCACTTTTCTAGTCTCAATGCGACCTCATGATTGAACCTTGTGTGAGAAGGGATTCCGAGGACACAATGTAATAAGTGTATTTACCGCTCGCTAGCACAAGATTATGTGTTTGTTTATATCTTTGAAAAGTTATCTTTCACACCTATTCCAAATCCCTACACCCTAAGATAATGTAGGTTTGCTACCAGAAAATATAAAAATGTCTATTCAATTTTTATAAGCATTTTATTTTAAGGTTGTTGTTTAATCAAGAGGAAAATGGTGTGGACTAGATGAGTTTTTGACCGACTCTAAACAATGCAAAGAAATGAGAATGCAAATATTTCATTTCGATGAAAGCTATATTACGAGAAGGAGAAAACGTTTATTATGTCCCAAAATTTTATTAAACTCATCAATATCAAGATCTTCAAGAAATGAGCTAAAGAGACTATACACCAATACATGATTATTTCCCCCCCCAAAAAAACCATTCAATTCAAGACCAAAAATGCCCAAAACCATGCAATTTCACTACTTCAAATGCAAATATTCCCCCAATCTAATGCAAAGCAAGAAATTAAAATTTTTTGTTTCAAAGATAGAAAAAATAAATAGAAAATCACTCTAAAAACAAAGCAACCCAAATCAAATTTATCTTTTAACACGATCTATTCAATAGAAGAAAAAGAATATCTTCCACTAAATAATTCTAAAGAAAAACAATTCTTTGTAATGGAAAGACACTCAAAGAAAGAGATCAAATCTTTGAAAAGAACAAAAGCTAAAAAAAAGAAAAGAAGGATAAAATCATGTTCAAAGACTGACAAAAAATATTGTAATCAAACTATAAGCAAACCCAAAAATTCACCCCAAAACCAAATTTAAGATCTTGACAAAGAGGAAAAATTTAACTATCACTCCAAAACATTTGTACATGAATCGTCGTAGGTTGAGGAAGAGCATGGTGCGACGATCAAGGATCATTGCAGGAAATGGGAAATACACAGTGCGACATCGTTTCTCTGGTTTTCACAAGCAGGGTGCAACGATGACTGAAAATAAGGGGAAAATGAATAGAGGACAAAGTCTCTCAATGCACTTTCAAGACCAGGGATTCAATATGGATCACCCAAAGAATCAGAGAATGAAATTAACCTAAAGAAGGAAAGCTAAAAGAAAAAAATAATAAAAATCCAAAAGAGGATGTTCCCCATTATGGTCGCCAATTTTTTTATCGGACAAATTGGTAAGTGCAGACATGAACGGATCTCCCTAGTTTCATCCCAAAACTAGAACAAAACAAGACATAATATAAAACTTTCCCTAAGTTTTAATTATCAAGCATACTAACTAACAAGAGATAAATGACATACCTTTTAAATATTGTTTGTCCTTGCTAGTTTCATCCTCGCTCCATTCCAAGTCTTATGGGATGTTGAACCTGTAAAATGACACAAGCCAACAAAGTGAAAGAAACAACGTATACTCAAAAAAACCTATGTATGTCATCAATGAGTCATACGATAAAATAAGATCAATTTTATGGGAAATAAATATATCATTGTATTAAAGATATGAAAAGTAAAATACAACCAATGCATTGATGTTGTAGGGTCCCTTCCAATAGTTCCTTGCTTCCCACACACTTCGTCTCCAATGATTATGAAACTGTAAGTTTGAGGTACTAACAATATATCTTGACAACATAAATCATAATTCTATCAAAATTCATCAAGCTCCAAGCTAACTTCAAAAACCCAACCAAGCTAACATTCCCCATGATAACTCCCCTCCTTTTATAAACTAAAAAGGATAGGGTGGGTAGGTTAGGATGATCCCAAAAGATCAGGGAGGTGAATCAGATCCAAACCGATTGGAAGCCAACTCACCCTCGAAACTTTTGTTCTAGAAGCATCGAGAAGATTCTCTTTTTGTTTCATACGAAAAATCGCCGCACCCTTAAGACTTAGAAAAATGCGACAACATCGTAGACCATTGTGGTGCAGCCTGTGACGATCCTAGATCATCACACCCTTAACACTAATCAAGGTGCGACGATCCCTCTTCAGAAGGTTTTTACAACGAAAAAGATAATTTCATCTCTCTGGGAAAATTCATCTTCATTCTTCTTCAGGGATTAAGGTAATTGATCCTTCTAAAGACAAATGATAGGTTTACATCATTAATGGTCATAGGGGTGACAAACATAATGTGTAACAACATCGAACATATAGTTTTGGAGGGAGGAGAGATGTTCATACCTCGAGTCACCATGCAGGTAGTAGAGCCAATGACGGATAAGAGAAACCAAGCTCAGGAGAAATGCCAGTGGATAGCAGAGATGTATGATGCACTAGCACAAGAAGTAAAATATGTTGGAATCCGTGAATGACTCAGGAACAGCCACGATGTCAGTGCTGGGGGCCTATCGGCGCATGCCAATGTTGATATAAATTGAAGAAGCGTTGAAGGAATCATAACATCATCGGAAATCATGGGAGTGCGCCAGGAATAAAGGAAAAGCATTGTCGGGAAAAGAGGAAAAGCAGCATGTAAGTGTGCATGTAGGAAAACCCAACCACATTAGGTTTATGGTTTTTTTAATACTTTTTAATGGTTTAGAAGCCAAGAATAAGTATAAATAAGTACCTAGAAGGTCTAGTGGGGATACCTAGCATGTTAGAGAAGACAATTTTGCGTAGCAAGGAAAAACAATTGTAAGATATGATACCTTTTTGTAAGATGTTTAGTTGTATTAGAGTGAGGTAACTAGACCTCGAGGGTTAGATCGTAGGGTGAGGAGCCTGGTGCGATCTAGTCAGCCCCACAAAGGTCGTAGAGCTTGTTTTGTAATCGTATAACAAAGTTGTAGTGTCTGTGGTGCTATATGATACAGAACCATAATAAAACAACCTAAGCAACCATATCTTTGTGGATGTAGCCTAGGAGGGGGTGAACCATGATAGATCGTGTGTTATATGAAATGATTATTGTTTATGTAATTTATGTCAATGGTTAAATCTTATATGAATGTATTGATGAGGTAGTTAGATCTGTTGATTTACATGCATGAATAAAGAATGACATAGTGTTTAATATAGATGGAAAATAGGTGAAATAAATGAAGATCACAAAATACAATCCCACATCCCCACTCATTCCCATATTGCAAGCACTTGAGCATTGCAATCAGCCATAAAACTATCTCGGGTGAGACGGCACAATACACTCTGTGTGTTGTGTTTCCTTATAGTTTACCGAGAGGGCTAATAGTTCTAGAGGGATTTGTTGGAAGCTTGTTTAGATCTGAACCTGGGTCAGACTAGTAAGTAGGAAGAGATAAAGACATCCAATAGTAGATCCACGCGTGTAATTTGTAGGTAGTGGAATCAAGAGCATGGCGGGTTCACATAGATGGGAAGGTGAGATGAATGAGTCCATGAGTCCGCCAACCCGTGAATCCGGTAAGATAAAAAAATAATCTAAGTGTCAAGACTTATCAGACAAACTTATGAAGGGAAGGCACAAAACTATGTATCTGTGAGTCCATGATTCCACAAATGAAAAATAAGTTAAGTGTTGGGGGGATGGGTTCATGAAAGGTACGAATGAAAAATAAGCTAGGTTTGTGAATGTAGTAGGGTTGTCAAAAGAAGAAAAACCAATTGATGCCCCATCCCTTATAAGGTGCTTTGGGTTCGGGTATGTTACAAAGTGGTATCAGAGCTACAGGTTCAACACTAGGACTAGATGGGCCATAGATCAGTTATAAAATAGATGTATTAATGATAATAAGAGTTAGTAATTACAAATTTTCTATATATTACTTTTGTCTAACAAATACTATTAATTCTAGACTTTGTATATTTTTGAATATATATAGATCGAAACATAAATAATCATCATGACAGACGTTGAAGAGGAACAAAGGAATTTCATCCATGAGGAAGAAATTAGAAGACAGTGGTTTGATATGAGTAATGAAATAACAAAATCTAATGGACACAAAAAATTAAGGAGGAAAGCATGAATTTGATTGAAACCATCAAGAATCTGCAAAAATATGTTCAAAGTCATAAAGTAGATAATAAAAGACTCAGAAAATCCAAAGAACAACAAGATCAATTCAACATCAATATGTTACAAAACCTGAACGTGATAGAGAGGAAAATGGATAAAGAATCAAAATATATCAATGGAAATGAACCTAAGTCTCATGACAAAAGAAGTAAGACGTGGGTTGATTATAGCTATCATCAACACTCACCTAAACACTCATCTAGGAGGCCACCCAGTAGCTCAAGCTCGTCCCCTGTCAGAGAACGTAAGAGGAGAACTGGGGCAGATGAGCTAAGGGGAGAAATGAATAAGATCAAGCCTCCTACGTTTGATGGTGAGAACAAAAAGGATGAGGATGTTGAAACCTGGATGTTGGGAATGAGGAAATACTTTCAGCTACACAACTATTCCCCTCGGGAAAAAGGGAGAATATAAATTTATCAGCTTAAAGGAAAAGCATCAATGTGGTGGGATCATTTTGTACAAGTGAAAAAAGTAGATGAGAATAATGTTACTTGGGAAACATTTAAGGAATATTTTGGAAATAAATACCTAACCAAACGCTACTTTGATAGGAAAATAAAAGAGTTCTTTGAACCCAAACTTTGAAGCATGGCTATAGATGAGTGTGAGATAAGCTTTTTAGAATTACTAAAATATGTGCCCTTTATTGAAGATGAACAAGTTAATATTCAAACATATATAAGTGGACTACCATCATTCATAAGTGATAAGCTATAGTATGATGATCCCAAGATGTTAGAAGAATCCATAAGAAGAGATAAATGTCTATCTAATCAGCATAAAGGAAGAACACATTTTCAGAAGGCTTGGGATGCAAAAAAGAAAAACAAGCTGGAGTAAAGGAAGAAGGGAAACCAACCCTCATTTTTCAGAAATGATACTTAAAGACAACCAGTTTTCGAAGAGCTTAGGATGGCTGAAATTGTGGGACAAAGACCAATACAACAACTCATAAAGTGTTGGGGTTGTAATGAATACCATATGTATGGAGAATTTCCTCTCAAAGCTGAAAAATCAAAGGTTATTCGCAATGTACAACAAGCTAAAACAATAGAATATGTCGGCAAGAACATACCCAAAATTTATGTAGCCTTGGATAACAAGTAGGACAGATTTCAGTTGCACATGATTGAGGTAAAATGTAAAATCCACAACCAATTGATTTTTATTTTGATTGATTCAAGAGCTAATCATAGTTATCTATATCCTTAAATGGCAGAAAGGTTTCATCTTCCAAGAAGCAAACTGGAAATGCCTTGGTTGGTACAACTAGCTACTAAGACTAATTGGAATATTAATGAAATGATTAAGGAATGCACAATGGAAATGAATGGGTTGAGTAAGAAAGTAGATCTTAATATCATACCTTTGGGATCTTATGATTGTCTCATTAGAATGGACTGACTGGATAATCACCATGCAAGTTTGGATTGTTACAACAAAACTTTTACTTGCTTGGATGAGGAAGGGAACTTAAGGAATGTACAAGGGATCCCAAGAGTTGTAACTATCAGAGAAGTCTCAGGCTTACAACTAAATAATTTTTTTATAAAAATATGTCAATTATTTGTCGCACATTGGAGAAATCTCTTAAGTACAAGGTACCCAACATTGAGGACTATGCAGCTCTAAAATAATTTCAATATGTTTTTGAAGAAATTCCTGGATTACCACCCAAAAGGGATATTGATTTATCAATTAACTTAAAATCCGGAGAAGCCTCTACATCCAAAGCTCCATACCGAATGAGCACACCTGAGTTGAAGGAATTATAAATGTAGTTAGAATACCTTTTGAAGAAGGGATATATACGCCCAAGTGTGTCACCTTGGGGTGCACCGGTATTGTTTGTGAAAAAGAAGGATGTCACCTTTAGGCTTTTCATTGACTTCAGGAAGATAAATAAGGTAACAATGAAGAACAAATATCCTATGCCAAGGATAGATGACCTCTTTTATCAGTTATGAGATGCAAATGTATTTTCCAATATTGATCTGAGAGCTGGATATCACCAAAGGAGGATCAAAGAAGAGGACACTAGTAAGACTACTTTTAGAACAAGGTATGACCACTACAAGTTTACAGTGGTACCATTTGGATTGTCAAATGCACTAGTTGTTTTCATGTGTTTAATGAATTGTATCTTTAGAGAATACTTAGATAAGTTTGTCACGGTCTTCTTGGATGAAATCCTTGTTTATTCCAAATTTGAAGAAGAACGTGAAAAACACTCGAGAATGGTGCTGGAATTATTGAGAAAACATTAGTTATATGCTAAGTTAAGTAAATGTTGTTTCTACCAGAGGCAGATTCATTACTTGGTTCATATCATATAAGAAGAAGGTATATATGTAGACCCTCACAAGATAAAATCCATCACACAATGGCCAACACCAAGAAACATCTATGATGTGAGTTCCTTCATGGGACTAGCAAGTTATTATAGGAGGTTCATTGAAGGATTCTCTCGGATTTCACACCCAATTACATCTCTATAGAAGAAAGGTGCAGAATTTGGATGGACACCTGAATGTGAAAGGAGATTTCAACATTTGAAGAGTTTACTAACAAATGCACCAATTCTAAAAATTGTTGATCCTAATTCAAATTTTGTTGTATGCATTGATGCATGCAAAGAAGGTCTTGGTGGGGTCCTTAATCAAAATGGACATATAGTATGCTATGAATCAAGAAAGTTGAAGGAACACGAGATATTGTATGCCACTCATGATTTAGAGCTATATGTCATTGTTCATGCTTTAAAAATGTGGAGGCACTACCTTATGGGTAGGAAATTTGAATTGAGAACATAGCATAGTGGGATGAAATATTTATTTGGACAACCAACCTTGAATGTCAGGAAAAGTAGATGGTTAGAGCTCCTCATTGAATATGGCTTTGATATTAGGCACATAAAGGGTAAAGAGAACAAGGTGGTTGATGCACTCAATAGAAGAGAACATGAAATGCATGTTATAACCATCAACATGTGCAAAAATGATTTACAAAAACAAATTTTAGAACCTGCAAAAATAGATCAGACATATGAGGAAATGAAAGAAAAGCTACAAAAAGAAAAATTGCATCAGAAAATCGAGAATTTTGAGCTAAAGGAATACACAATTCTTATGTTCAAAAATAGAATATATGTGTCAGATAATCAAGAGTTGAAAAGTCTTCCCTTATAAAAAATGCACAATGTACCTTATGTTGGACACCCAGGATATGAAAAGTGTTCGACAACACAGGTATTCCAACAGAGGACGAACACCTTCAGTAACCACTCACATAACCAGATCAAAGATCAACACACCGATGTTTTCATGTGGTAAAACCCCTACGGGGAAACATCCACGGCCCCAGCCAATGCAGCCACTTGGAGCAGTTTATTAATGCAAAGCAAAAGATTACAGAGAGATTTTACAAGAGAGTTTCTCACAATCGATCATCGACAAATGACCCTCCATGCTCTTTAAATAGAGATCATGGACCAATCGGGTGTTAAGCCATGGATCAATGGCCGTTAAGATCGAGGAGAGTATGA
>ML788146.1:509836-521306 GCA_009831015.1 Picea engelmannii | reverse complement strand
GTGACCGTCGTATTTCCTAACTACAAATGCATACTAATGCATACTAAAGAAACACACTTTTACCTAACGACATATTAGACCAAGTAGATCTTAACTAACTCCTAAGTGTCTAAATATCCTAACAAAAAGATGATCACATTTTCCAAAAAAATATATTATTGGCCAGGTATGAAAAAAGAGGTTGCAGATTTTATTACCAAATGCCTTTAATGTCAAAAATTCAAGGTTGAGAATAGACACCCAATGCGTTTGCTACATCATTTTCCCATTCTAGAGTGAAAATGGGAAGTGTTAACCATGGACTTTATTACTGAACTACCCAGGACTCTCAAACAACATGATTCAATTATAGTAGTTGTGGACAAGCTTACCAAAGCTGCCCATTTCATTCCTATGAGGACAACTCACAAGGAAATCGACATTGTTGATATATACTTGAAGGAAGTATCCATACTTCATGGGATACAAAAGAATATTGTAACTGATAGGGATTCCAAGTTCACATTGAATTTTTGGAAAGGGTTATTCAAAGGATTGGGCACAAATTTAAATTTTAGCATAGCCTATCATCCTGAGTCATATAGACAAACCAAAAGAGTTAACCAGATAATAGAAGACATGTTGAGAATGTATGTGATCGATAAACCCTCAAAGTGGGAGGATTGGCTACACTTGGACGAATTCTCACAATGGATATTGAGTGTTAGCGATAAAAAATGCCTTGCATTTATTTTGATATCATATCATAAGATGATAATAAGGTAAATATTTATTTATAAATCTTTAAGCTTTAAAGTATATAGGATTGGCTTTAAATCTTATTTTCCAATGAAAAAATGATGTGGAATCTCAAAATATACCAAAAATAAAATTTTAGCTTTCACGGGCTAAATGAATTTTTCACAGAGTAGTAAGCCGGTGAAAGTCTCCCTTTTCACCAACTAAATGATTGTTTTCACAGTTTAGTGAGCCGGTGAAAGTGCAGGTTTTTTAGCTGATAAACTGCCTTGGGAAAAATCATTTTTCTGAGTTGTGGAGAGTCCATTTTACACGCTTAAATAGTTGTTTAACAACTAGACATCCTAATATTTCCAATGGTACTTTCAAATCTTCATTTAGAGCTTGGGAAGGTAGTCAAAAGTTCCCCACAAGATGAGGCATCATTTTTAGAAATTTTCCAAAATGTATTATTCTGGTCAAAAGGTCAAATTCGACTTGGTTGAGTTTATTAAGGATAATATGATGATAAATAATCATATATTATAAAATATCATCCATGAGTGTAGGTGACACTTCATTTGATCAATAGAAATATTCTAGAGATCAAATCCTAAAATGTAGGAATATGACTAGATTTGAAAATCTGGATTTTCCTGTTTTAGTCACCTTCTTGGGAGACAGATTTTGATCATATAGAAGAGTATTTTTTGAAACAAAAGGATATTTTTCATAAGTACGGGAAGATATTCAATAAACTCTCTCATTTTTCCAATATCTATTGTGATTTGTGAAATATAGGTCAATCTTTGAGCACTATATTTCCAGAAATTAAATACTATGTTTTTCCTATTTTAGTCACTATATTTAAGGATAGATTCTGATGAGTTGAAATACTATTTTTAGAAACTGAAGGAGGAATTTAATTACAATGGACTTATCTTCAATAACCTCTCTCAGGTTCCCTATATCTATTGTTATTTGGACGATATAGGTGAATCTTGGAGCAACAGTTTTCCAGAAATTTCTATCTTTTCCAGCCACCTCACAATTTTGAATTTGAGATAGGAAAAGAGGATATTATATCCATCTTTTGAGGATCTTAAAAATAATTTGTAAATATTATTTAAGATCATAAATGTAAGAGGAAATGGGGGTTCGATTTTGGATACAAAAGATACTATATTGTAAACAGACTTTTCCATATGATAATACAAATCACAGTTTTCTCTCTTTATTGATGTCAGATTCTCATCTTTCCTTCTACACTCTTATTCAAGTTGTTTTATCTGCAGAATGAATGTCATCTCATTTGTTATCTCATAACTTGATTAATAGTTTCTTATCATTTTGTATTAAACCCTACATTTTAATTTAGCTTATAAGCATTGTTTTCTCACTTACTAAAAAAACTATCATCTGATTATTGATCCTTGAGAGCACTGGTTCATTTGATTCTCATTTTGACTGTCTGAATACCATACTGTAATTGAGTTATCCAATTGATCCACACATACAAAAATACACAAAACAAGTTTACCTTAAGTTACCAAGCATCTTTGATCCACAACCTCAAAGAGTTTCTTGGAGTGATAACAATTTGGCGTTGTTGTCGGGGAGAGTAGATTGAAACTCATCTTCCTTGGGACACGACAAGATCTAGCTTTGATGATAGAAAAATTTTGGACACATTTTCGGTTGTAATCATCTATCTAGATACTCCATGAAAGACAAATTCAGTGGCGGCTCCACAATATTCAGATGTTAAAAGCATTTGCTGCTCTTTTGGCTCGAAGGTTTGCACCTCTGAAATTCTCTTCATTTTCTGGTTTCCCACATCCAGTACCTCATATGTAAGAATGGGGAGATTTTCTACTTGTCTTCAAAGAGGAGAAAGAAGATAATCCTGCAGAACACCTCAAAAAGTTTCATGAGTGCATGGATCTACTAGATCTGCATAATGAAGATGTTCGTATGAAGATGTTTATGCATTAATTATATGGTGATTCTCATCAATGGTATTTCTCTTTACCTCCTTCCAGTATTTCATCTTTGAAAGAATTTCACAGAGTTTTCAATGAGCATTGCAAAAGATTATTTTAAGATCAGTTTTTATTTGGTAATTGCTGTGAAAAATATGATTTAAATAATAAGGTTGAAGATGCAAATAGAGAAGAATACCTCCTTCATATTATGCATCAGTTTCCCAATGATCTTCATGATGTGCTTTCCCATCAAGACAAATTAAAAATGGATAATAAAAGAGATGAAGATTCTCCTATTAACAATATTTCTGATTTTCATAAATCTGAAGAATTAATTTCTTTAGTTAAAAATCATGAGAATTAGCTTTTTGTTGCTCATATGTCCATTAAATCAGTAAGGGTAGTTCACAACTTTCAGATTTGTGTATCAAGGAAAGCTATAGTTATGATGAGAAACATGATGATATTTTTCCAAATCTATTTCAAAATCCTATTGCTGACAATTCTATGCCAAAATTTTCATCTATGTCATTAGAATTGTTTCCTGATATTTCCATATTTGAAAAATATAATAAGGAGGAAGATATTGAAGTTTATGGAGATTTGGTTATGTCTGAAATTTCATTTAGTTCTACTATTCAGCACAGAGATGATCAGTTGTCTTTAGGTCAAAAGAAAATAGAAATCAATGAAGACAGTCTTCAGTTTTCGGATTTGCAAAAGGAAGGAAGTTGTAGTGATCATGAAGAACATAATTTGCAAAAATCATCCTATCTTCATAAGGAATATCAAGAGCACTATACTAGTAAATTCAAATCACAAGGATATTAAGATCAAGAAGAACAAATTTCTACAGCAAGTCATGTTGACTTAAGCAGCCAACCCATATATGACAGCTACGAATATGATTTTGATCAATCTTTTTCTTTGCCCATCAAGGAACAACATCATGTTGAAATCAATCATTCTATGTTTGCAGAAGACACTAAATATGATGAGTTTAATCTGTCTGGAGATTTAAGATCTTCTCTTCTGTTTACAACATCTCATAAACAAAAGACTAATATCATTTATGAAGAAGATATCAAACAAGAAGGGATTAGCAGTCAAATAAACTCACTGTTATTTCCAGAATTGCAGAAACTTGTTTATAAACAGATCCATATATCAGAAGGAGAAGAAAAGATTGAGCAGCAAGTTGAGTCAACTTTTTTCTATGATCCGGTAGCCGTTTATATGGATTTATGTTCTTCATAAACATTAAGATGTGTAATCTTTGGAATCAAGGAAAATGATGATTGTAAGTATGCTCTGCAAGTTGAGGTTTTCCTGCACCACATGAAGTGGTCTTTGAAATTTATCTGCATGCAAAGAGATTTTAAAAATAGTTCGATGTTATCATGGCTTCATTGGAAGCATGATGTCACATAATGAACATGTTTTTACTGGTTAGAAGTAGGAGTAGATGTGAGAATAATCTCGTCATACAAGTAGCTAGATCATGTTCAGTTGTTGATTTTTGAAATAAGCAAGCATGCTACAACAACTACAGACAATTTTCAGTTTAGCAGAGGATTAGGTGAAAAATCTAGATGTTATCTCCAAAAATGAACTAGTCAGTTTGCTTCATTTTTTGGTGATGGCATGGTCATAAATAGAGTTCCATACATTTTTTTTAGAAATTTAAATGTCAAAGTATAGGAGATAACTAGTTTATTCCTATAATAAATCGATTGTCAAAAGGTATTTCTAAAAATCAAAGATAAGCTTTTCAACGACTAATCTTTAACATGAAGCTGAAGTTAGCCGGCGAAAGTTCAAGGTTTCAACGGCTAAATGGAATTTCCAAAAACAAGTGAGCCAATGAAAGTGCAGCCCTAAGTTTTTTGATTTGCAGACACAGGAAGATTGCAACAGATACAGAGAGAAAGATGATGAGATGAAAATTCGAGATCAACGGTTTATCATGCTTTCTTCTCAGAGAGAGATTAAGCAGTCTGTATTTAGCATTGAGATCTCTGAGGGAAACGAGCAACTTGATTATTGTCAGTTGATTGAATTAATGAATAAACAAGCAGGTAACATGTTTGCTATAGGTTTTCAAATGATAAATCGTAAAGGCTAAATGACTCCATGCCCAATACTAAAGGCACAAGGTCATCCAGGTTCTTGGAAACCTCGCAGGGAGGCCTCCATCCCAGTTGAAGCTAGATGTTAGCGATAAAAAATGCCTTGCATTTATTTTGATATCATATCATAAGATGATAATAAGGTAAAGATTTATTTATAAATCTTTAAGTTTTAAAGTATATAAGATTGGCTTTAAATCTTATTTTCCAATGAAAAAATGATGTGGCATCTCAAAATATACCAAAAATAAAATTTTAGCTTTCACYAGCTAAATGAATTTTTCACTGTGTAGTAAGSTGGTGAAAGTCTCCCTTTTCACCAACTAAATGATTGTTTTCACAGTGTAGTGAGCTGGTGAAAGTGCAGGTTTTTCAGCTGATAATCTGCCTTGGGAAAAATCAATTTTCTGAGCCATGGAGCTTCCTTTTTACACACTCAAGTAGTTTATTGACAACTAGACATCCTACAATTTCCAATAATACTTTCAGATCGTCGTTTAGATCTCAGGAAGGAAGTCAAAAGTTCCCCACAAGATGAGGCATCATTTTCAGAAATTTTCCAAAATGTATTATTTTGGTCAAAAGGTCAAATTCGACTTGGTTGAGTTTATTAAGGAGAAAATGATGATGACTGATCGTATATATTATCAAATCTAATCCATGAGTGCAGGTGTAACTTCATTTGATCAATAGAAATATTCTAGAGATCAAATCCTAAAATGTAGGAATATGACTAGATTTGGAAATTTGGATTTTCCTGTTTTAGTCACCTTCTTGGGAGACAGATTTTGATCATATAGAAGAGTAGTTTTTGAAACCAAAGGATTTTTTTCATAATCATGGGTGGATATTAAATAACCTCTCTCATTTTTCCAAGATCTATTGCGATTTGTGAAATATAGGTCAATCGTTGAGCACTATATTTCCAGAAATTAAATACTTTGTTTTTCCTGTTTTAGTCACTATATTTAAGGACAAAATCTGATGAGTTGGAATACTATTTTTAGAAACTGAAGGAGGTATTTCATAAGCACGGACTGATATTCAATAAACTCTCTTATTTTCCCTAGATATATTGTGATCTGGAGGATATAGGTGAATCTTGGAGCAACATTTTTCCAGAAATTTCTATCTTTTCCAGCCACCTCACAATTTTGAATTTGAGATAAGAAAAGAGGATATCAGATCCATCTTTTGAGGATCTTGAAAATAATTTGTAAAGATTATTTAAGCTCATATAAGTAAGAGGAAAGGGGGTTCGATTTTGGATACAAAAGATACTATACTGTAAAAAGACTTTTGCATATGATAATACAAATCACAATTTTCTCTCTCTATTGATGTCAGATTCTCATCTTTCCTTCTATACTCTTATTCAAGTTGTTTTAGCTGCAGAATGACTGCCATATCATTGGTTAGCTCATAAATTGATTAATATATGCTTATCATTTTTTATTAAACCCTACATTTGTATTTGGTTTATAAGCATTGTTTTCTCACCCACTCAAAAAACTGTCATTTGATTATTGATCCTTGAGAGCACTGGTTCATTTGATTCTCATTTTGACTGTCTGAATACCATACTGTAATTGAGTTATCCCATTGATCCACACATACAAAAATAAAAAAACAAGTTCACCTTAAGTTACCAATCATCTTTGATCCACAACCTCAAAGAGTTTCTTGGATTGATAACACCGAGCATTTATAAAGATGAGTCCATTTGAAGCACTCTATGGAAGGAAATACAATACACCAATAAGCTGGGACAATCCAACCGATAGAACAATAATTGGACCAAATTTTCTTCAGGATATGGAGGATCAAGTGATGAAGATAAAAAAGAACTTGAAAGTTTCCCTGGACAAGTAGAAAAGTTATGCTAATAAGCATAGAACGCGTAGAGAATTTTCAGTAGGTGACCATGTATTTTTGAAATTAAAAGAAAGACGAAGTTCCCTCATATTGGGAAGGTGTTCAAAATTATCAACAAGATATTGTGGGCCATTTGAAGTTCTGGAAAGTATTGGTATTGTAGCTTATATGTTTGCATTACCAACCACCATGTGAATTCATAATGTTTTTCATGTATCCTTATTCAAAAAATATGTACCTGATACTAATCATGTCACTGATTGGAATGTGATTCAAGTAGAGCCAGAGGGAGATTTCCAAGTACAACCAATATGAATTTTTGACTAGAAAGAAAAAAAACTCTGGAATCAAGTCATAAATCTAGTAAAGGTCCAATGGACCTGGTACAAGCCTGAGGAAGCAACCTGGGAACATGGAGATTCTATGCGGGTAGAATATCTACATCTTTTTGTAAATTTTTGAAATTTTGTTTATACATATGTATAAGTTGCACTGAGGACAGTGCATAAATAAGGGGGAGGGGAAAGTAATACCCCTAAGTCGAACCCCAGTTGAAATGTAATTACAAAAATGCATATAGGATGGTGAGCTAGGAACCTCTTTTGGCCAATGAGTGTTTTTTGTATAGTGTATTTTCACTTGAAATTAATGAAATAAAACATGATTGTATGCAGACCATCCTGACAAGAAGAGTAAGGGGGATAAAATCCACTAGAATGGGAAAGGGGGGATAAGAGTCTAGAAAGGGGTCTAATCTAAGGGGGATTAATCCAAAAAGGAATATTTTATAAATATTCCTAAAGTTAAATTCTAAAGTAGGGGATAATACATTCTATCCTAAGTCCCTATGAGGAAACGTACCACCATGTGAAGGAACTCATGTGTGGCACATGTAGTTTCCAACATGAAAAGTTTCAAGTTGGGAACATGCAAATAATTTTTGTGGGATTTACCTCATTTATACCACCATTCAATCATTATTCACCCACGTCACCTCGTTGTTATCATCGGGACTTTCATGTTTCCATTACCATACATGTACATGTACCCGAGAGAGCGTAGGATTCTTTTGCAGAGTGTAGAAAGAGAATAGTTAAGATGAAGAGGCGGGTTGTCAAGCCCATGTGAATTCTCTCTATGTGAGAGAATTACAAGAAATTTGATTCCTAGAGGTGCCAAGTTATTTTCATAAAACTCTAATTATTCATTTATGGCTTGTTGTTGAAGCCTCGAAGGGAGTGAGCAACCATGGGGGGCACACTTATTGGGTGGGACAAGCATGTGGGGAAAGTAGAGTCTATAAGATTGTTGTTGAACTTGGGACCTGTATTGATATATTGTTGATGTTTACAAGACCTCCACATATAGATTTTCCTTTCCCTAGTGGAGTTCAAGCCCAGCTCAGGGGTGGATTTTTCTTAGTTTGTGAGTAATAGTGTCTAATGTTGGGAGGAAAGTCAGAGGTCTACATGAAATTGGTGGTTCAGTTGTTCGAGATAAGTGATCATTATGTTCTTGTTTAATTATTGTTGACTGAGAATGTATGACATCATGTGTTGAGTATTAGTGTGCAAAATACTATGAATTATGGTGATAATTAATTGTTATTCGTTATATCGTTTAAGTAATTTTCCTTATAAAAATTGTCTAGATGATGTAAACTGTTAATTTCATCATGGGTTCCATAATTATCATTATCTTGACCATACTGGTGATGATATTGGTTCAATAATGGAGTTTGTAACTGTAATACCCTAATTTTCTTTTATCAACGACTATGTTTATATATTCGACTTTCTATGTAGAATTAATAATCGTACATATGATAAGTGGGGTAATTTCCCATCTTCTTACAAGAAAATTTAAGTGAGTAAAAACTTGGTATTTTGGGCTGGAAAGGCTTTGAACATATGCAAACATTGTGTTGGGTGCAAATTCCTCATCCTTACATCGTGTTGAGAAACTATTAACAATTTGGGGTAGGTTTTACAACCTCTAGATGGTCTTAAGAGTCTTAGGAAATCCTTTGAGAAAAGCGCAGATCGTTAAAGATTAGATTCCTACTAAATTAAGGACATCAGAGTAGCATTGGATATGGTACTCTAATGAAATACTAGGAGAAACCTTCTTCACCGTAGGATATATCAGTGATGACATATATTTCATGTCAGTCCACGTGGAGGGTCCATGAGGAGAGTGGCCCATGGTGCCACTTGTAATGGTGATAATGTCTTTGGGAAAATGAAGGGTGACATGGTCTGAGTGCCACATGTTAAGCCAAGTAAAAGTGTTGGGTAGGTTCTCATGTGTAATGTGCAGGTAGTGGACTCAGGAACATGGTGGGTTCACGGAGATGGGAAGGTGAGATGAATGAATCTATGAGTTCGCCAACCTGTGAAATCGATAGGATCACAAAATAATCTAAGTGTCGAGACTTCTCAGACAAAATTATGAAGGGAAGGCACAAAACTATGTGTCTGCAATTTTGTGAGTCCACGAATGAAAAAAAAGATAAGTGTTAGGGGGTCGGGTTCGTGAAAGGTACGATTATAGACTATGAGTTTGCAAGACCGCCATCGATGAGTATGTGCATACAATAGGGTTGTCAGAAGAAGAAAAACATTTTGATACCCCATCCCTTTGAAGGTAATTTGGGGGTCGAGTATGTTACAATTAACCAGTCAAATATGTAGATCCAACAATTTATCGCTCGATTTCGAGCAAACTTAAACAAAAAATATCGTTGAAAAGGGGCCAAAACATAGAAGAGTTAGACTATGGATTAAGAAAGTAATGTGTCCCAAATTCCTATTTATCATTATCATTCTAGTATCTATCCATAAAAATATGTTTTTGGTTTCTAATTATTGTCCATTTTCCTTCTTTCCTGACATCTTTTACCTTTAAAGTATGTAGATTTTCATAGTTCCTCAAAATGATGTTTGCAATTCTCGAAATAAACTATGTAAGGAGTTTTTGAAACGTCCAAAGTTTCGAGTGGACACTCCACCCATCATACTTATTACATCAAGAGACCATGAAAACCTTGGACGTTTCAAAAAATCCTTACACAGTTTATTTCCAAAATTACAAACAACAATCTTTTACCTTTGAAACTTCCTTAAATAAAATCTTTATTTATAAATATTTCTAACCCTTTTAAATTTAGAGATTAACTAAATATAGAAACTCAATATTATCAATATCTAAATTAGAGAAAAAAAAATTATTAAATATCTATTACAATAGAATGTAAAAACACTCTAAGTTAAAAGAGAGTCCAAAATTAGGTTAAAATAGAATCGAAGATTGAAAAGTTGTAATTAAAATGCAAATGAATTTTGAACATATGGCTATTGAAGAGATGGTTGATAATAGGATCTCAAACTTTTAGTTGGCAATTTGAATAAGCCATATTTAAATGGCAAGAATATAATATTGAAGGAGAAATTTGAATACGTTTAATTATTAAATTTTTAAAATGGTTATAAATTTTCGAAAACAAATAATTTAAAAGTTTATTAATATGCATTTCATAGTAAAATAATCAATACTTTTATGTAAAACAATTAATATTGCATATCGTGAAATATATATTATTTAATTTAAAAATATTTATATGAGAAGATATACATTTCAACATATATAATATTAACTATTATGGTGTTAGATACATAATGTTATAATGTTTAGTAATTTCAAATATATTTCAACATATATAATATTAGTTATTATATATTTAATTATATTATGTTTAGCCATTTTAAAAATTAGAAAACAAGAGGAACCAGAATAGGAACCAGTAGAGAAGATGAAGTGCTTTACTATTTGAATTTTTTTTGGTAAAAAATTGTTGGAATTGGACTTTTTCATAATTTAATTTACATTTTTTATTATAAAAATGGATTAAGTATCTTTACAAATTTTTATTATATTGGAATTATGTACTGTCAACAAATGATATTTATGATTTCAATGTTTTAAAATTTGATTTAAAAATGGATTAAGTATCTTTACAAATTTTTATTATATTGGAATTATGTATTGTCAACAAATGATATTAATTATGTACTGTCAACAAATGATATTTATGATTTCAATGTTTTAAAATTTGATTTAAAAATGGATTAAGTATCTTTACAAATTTTTATTATATTGGAATTATGTATTGTCAACAAATGATATTTATGATTTCAATGTTTTAAATTTTTAATCAAATTTTAAGCAAAAATTATTTTAAAAAAATTATTAAAAAAAATCAAAATTTTAACATATTTAAACTACAAAAATAATATTATATTATTTGTATGCATTAAAATAAAAAAGAAAAACATTAATAATTTAGAGGAGTTGGACAACTCACATTTTCGATGCACTAAAATCAAAAAAGAAAAGCATTAATACTTCAAAGGAGATCAACAACTACATGTGTGAGTGGACTCGTGACCTACGTTAAAAATTTGAAAGACCTCTACAACAACATGTGTCAGCAGACTCACAACCTATGTACACTTTCCAATATCATAGAAATTTAAATTTTAAACTCTTTACCCAAAAAAAAGTTGTCTAATTGTTTTATGTTTTGGTCTTGTGATGAAAATGGATTCACCCTGTTGAAAAATTCTTAGGGCACTTGGATTATACAAACTTAGCCACTCAAATATGCATATCCAACACTTTCTCTTGCCGGATTTTGCCTAAAATTAAACAAAAAGACCCCGTAAAATGACCAAAACATAGAACGTTTATACTACAATAAAAAAA
>ML788146.1:473291-494810 GCA_009831015.1 Picea engelmannii | reverse complement strand
TTGCCTTCTAGGGAAAAAACCCTAACATAATCTCTACCGTTAGATCTGCGACCTTATAATGAACGGTCCAGATTTACAATGAAATTACAATATACTTTTATTGTAATTCTGGGGTGTAAATACTTCATGGGGTATAAACACGGCTGAAAGCAAGGACCTCTGAATCAGGAAGATAATCAGGCTCCACAACCAACAGGAAAAATATGAGAAGGCATCTCAACCAACCTTAAGTTCCCCTTAAGACTAGGAAACCACTTGTGATAAAATGAGGAAGAATCTCAAACCCGCTCACGAGACTCCCAACTTCCTCTTAAAACTAGGAAACTAATTTGTGAGGTAGGATTCTCACATAAAACTAATTTCCCCTTAAAACTATGAAACCGATTTGTGAGGTGGATTCTCACACTTAATTTTAATTTCCTTTTTACCAAATAAATGAAAAATACATGAGCACATTATATTAATCACTTTTATAATATGAAGCATTAAACATTCCTTTAAACTTTGTCACCTATCATCAATAATTTTAATAATATTCTCCATGGTGTGCAAAGTATTGAATCCTTGTCTGGAGATCCTCTTGGATCATACCTCCCCACAAAAATCACTTTTGGTCCTCCAAAAGTATGGAGAGAAACTTTGAATAACCTCAACCAACTTCTAGGAAGAGTCTTACACTCCACAATAAACTTCCCCACAACTCGATATGCATAAAAAAATGTCTCTGAAAATCTAAACCCTTGTTCTCCTTCACCTTTGTGCTTCAGAAAGAGGATGTTGATGCCAACACTTGAATCAATATAAATATGTAGTTGATTCCTTGATTTGCATAACAAATGTCTCTGAAAGGCCGCACCCTTCTTCTCCTTCACATTTGTACTATGGAATGAGGATGTTGATGCCACCACTTACACCAGTGCAAATATGTATTTGATTCCTTGACATGCATAATAAATGTCTCTGAAAGACCGCACTCTTATTCTCCTTCACGTTTATACTTCAGAATGAGGATGTCGATGCCAACGCTTGCATCAATGAAAATATATACCTGAAAATATATGGATTACAAATTTTGCAACATTTTCAAAGGAGTACCATACTTTCCAAGATTTTATAAAACACTCATGGACAATTTTACAATGATTTCCAAATCAGGCCTAGGAAAAAATAATGCCTATCACTTAACAATGGCTACAAACCCATTAAAATCTTGCCAATAAGGTTTAACAAGGTTTATTCATAGAAAACAATAACTCTCACTCTCATCATTACTTTCGAGAGTGGATAATTACAACCTTTTACATCATTAACATTAAGGAAAATACCCCCAAATATGCATGAGTGGTAACTCTATAGTTTTTTTAAAACCCCCATTACAAACATGTGCAACATAATAAATAAGGTAAAATCCATCATCATCACACTCATATCGCAATTCTGATACTTCTGATTGTACACATAACTACTTTTTGTCGAAGTGTCAAAATGGCCTCTTACCGTACCATATCGTTTTGTGTGCAAGGCTCAAACAATGAATTTATTATAATAATTTAGATATTGTTGCCTTGCTGCAGGACTCATAGATCACTAGAATTTGCAGCATACATTCATCCCCTTGCAATTTTCAAAAAGAGGTAAAAGTCATAAATGCATGAAACTTACATTGGATTTCATGCCAAGGCACTCAACCAGCTGCTCAAATCTCAGCATACATAGCACCAACAGATCCGTCTCATCATTCTACAACTTTTGTCAGTAAACTCGACCCTATCCTGAAAAGTGAAACTCTCCCTAAAAAAGCAAGCCAAGAAGTCATGGTATTGGCCATAGCCTTCAATATTTTCTTCTTGAATCCAAATTCTGACTGCACCAGTGGATTTGTGGCGAGAAATTGTGCAAAAATTTCTATACTTTCGTCAAATTGGGTCACTATCACTTCCAGGCCTGTCTCGGCTCTCTGACTCAAAAATTTTTCCAACAAAAAAGTCTAGGAACATTAATGACTGGTTGTAATTACCTTGAATAACATTCCATGTCAAGCCCTCGATTCATGTGCAAGCCACCCTGGGATGCATGCTTAGCACAGACTAAATAATTAGTCGGGAGTTCGGTCCAATCTGGATTGGGCGCCAACTGAATCCTCATTAATTGCAACTTCCTCCTTAAATAAAACAATTTTGTTTTGTTTTATTAAGTGACTCGTTGGCCAATTATTTAGGCCATTTAACTAAGTCGTTGGATAATTTTAGGGGAGGTCTAGGGATCAAAACCTATAGCCTCCCCATATGGCATATGGTTAAGTGTTCACTTAATACTCTACCAAAATCAAATAATTTCCACCAGTTTTGTGGTTTGGCCGATCCGGCCGCCAAATTCAGCATCGTTCGATCAACCCTCATTTTTCCATCATTGAGTTGTTTTCTATCATCCGATTTAGGGTTGTTTAATTTTTTTTTTTTTTTTTTTCACCTATCCCTCATTGGAAAAATATGGGTTTCCATGTGGCAGCTTGTGATTGGCTCATGTGGTGCCCAATCACTTGCACACTCCACCCAATCACTCGCACACTCAACGCCACCAATCTTCCTATATCAATGCCCATTCAACGTTGCACTTCCATGTGCTTCTATGTTATTTTCCCATGTATATTTCCCATTCCACATATCATCAAGACACATCAACGTCATATTTCCCAGTCACCTATTGCGTCAGTGTCGTACTACCACATCA
Source organism: Picea engelmannii (assembly GCA_009831015.1). Taxonomy (NCBI): domain Eukaryota; kingdom Viridiplantae; phylum Streptophyta; class Pinopsida; order Pinales; family Pinaceae; genus Picea; species Picea engelmannii. Next base: position 492,080 of record ML788146.1, on the reverse strand, counting down.
TGATTTCATATGGTCTAGTCACCCTGCTGACAACATCACCGTACTGCCACCTTGACTTTCTAACATCATAATCATACTTCCCAATCATCCAACACGTCACCTTCTACATCAACATCATAGTACCATATCACCATTCCATAATGTCCAGTGACTTTCTTGACGTCATCACTGTACAACCACGTCAACTAGCATGCCAACATCCATACTTCCATGTGGTGTCTGTACAAATGCCACCTGGAACATTATTACTAGTCCACATGGACCCCTAAAAGTTCCAAAAAATGCATGACATGTGGCAGCCTGTGGTGCTTCCTTGTCAACATGCTAATGTCATGCTTACATCAACATTGTATGAATTTCGCCAGATTTGCCTGTTTATTGAAAATTTCAAATTGTCACAACTTTTTCATCTAGACTCCATTTGAGGTGTTTTTGGTGTCATTGGAAATATCTTGTCGAGGCCTTCGTCTTGGTTTTTTTTCTGTCAAATTCTGGAAAATTTTATTTTTTGCCATTTTTTTTCAACTGAGGAGGATCCAACCTCCAATTGCATAGAATTTGGTACAGGATTCTTTCTTGGTGTACCACAAATCTCGGGTTCAAGATTCCAACATTTCTTGATTAAATGACCACTCATTTTTTAGTGAGTGCAATAGTCGTGTGACTTCATTCCCTTCTCGCCTTCACTGTAAGGAGATTTCCTCTTATATTACATTGCAACACTCTTATTGTTCCAATATTTTCGAGGAGACTTTTATTTCCTCTTAAATATTTTTCTAGATCTATCACTTTCAGACAGTGATGTGCTATCATTTTTCTTAGATGGTCTTGGTGATGATTTTATATATTTTCTTGAAGAATCTTCTAACTTTACTGCTTTTGAGAATTCTCTTTCACCATACCCCAATCCTACATGTCGAGGTCTTCCTTCAACCTCCAGTGGTTGAATGATTCCTTGGCCATCAGTACCAAGACATCCTCCCTAATACCCCATATTACTCATAAATGTAAATCCAATGCCCTTGGTGTTCCTTTCAAAAAATCCAAAAGAAGAATCATCATTAATAAAGGAAATATTTGAACATGGAAAGATTTTTACCTCCATTCCTGTGTGTGACACTTGGTCATCTTCCTGAATTTTGTCCAATTTCTCATTATGTCCTGGTTAGTATGAGGATAAATCTTCTAGGAAACCACCATGGTTACATAGTGTCTGGAGAGAATCCTCTATTATCTGACAATATGTGCAACCCTCAACACTTTCATGACAAGAACCATAACTATTATACTCGTCATGGCCACAAGTTGTCATGATCTTGGAGTGTCTTTCTACCTCCTCTATAGTGGAACATTCTCCATTTTTTTCCTCCATAGTCTTCTCTAACATGAGTCTAAATTTATGAACCTCATTCTCTGCAACTTGTAGAAGCTTTCTGAGCTCTGCATTCTTTGTTGAATTCATTGGTTTATTGTTTCAAGCTCACGAAACCATGCTTTCCTCTTTTCCTTTCCCATGATTACTCACAATATGTAAAATTGGTCAGACCTGCTCTAATACCACTTGATCCAGGATTTTTCGTAAGATATTTCTCTACAAAAATCCTACAATGAGGAATATTTACTGATGCTTAATCGCATGTGAAAATGAGAAAGTAATTATTAAGCATTGCATAATAATGTGAGCAAATTTTCAGCATTATGTGTATATATACAATTAAATCTCTACTTAATCAAGACATAATGCAAACAAAACTCACACATATAATTTGACACTCATGTGTTAACGAAGTTCACCAGAACCTTCAGGTTACATCTCTAGATCCACTTGGAATACAAATATCTTTATTATCATTCATTTAGCAAGGGATGAAATATTCTCACAAAATGTGGCACATGTTCCTTGCAGGGATGAAGCCCAGAGAAACCTTATCTTACACAAATAACTTAAGGCTCTCACATAAGTGGCATTTCTTAAGACACCAGAAGGACTACATTCCTCTCAATGCAAATCTCTCTCAAAGGTCCTAAAGGGACCTCAAGGGGCCTCCCTTACAATGATTACATAAAGAATTTATATAGTTTTCCTCTCTCCATAACTCAAGGAGACAAGATCCACAATTTTAGGATCAAATAACAACTCAAGGAAAAAAATTAGAAGGCATATCAACCAACCTTAACTTCCCCTTGATACTAGGAAACCACTTGTGATAAAATGAGGAAGAATCCCAAACCAACTCATGAGACTCCCAACTTCCTCTTAAACTAGGAAACTAATTTGTGTGGTAGGATTCTCACATAAAACTAATTTCCCCTTAAAACTAGGAAACTGATTTGTGAGGTGGATTCTCACACTTAGTTTTAATTTCCCTTTTCCCAATTAAATGAAAATTAACTACTACATATGACCAAAATTTCCATGGTTTTTCGTTGTTATTGCCACACATATCCATCGCACTTTCCACGAAGGCAAAGACTATTTTTTGTGGGATTTTTTTTCGTCGCAATAGCCATGCACCAAGTATTCGTGGAAACAACGATGACATAAGGCCGCCACATGTCATCATCCTAAAGATAGGTTTACCTTAAAAATTGTGGCAATAGCAACAAAAAATTGTGGAAATAGGGACAAAAAGTGTGCCAAAGTAAAACACTCACCAATAACTTGTGACGTAGATTCCATACTTAAGGCAAAAAAGTGTGGAAAGTTGTGACGAAAAATTGTGGCAATAGCGACGAAAAAGCGTAGCAAAGAAAAAACCCACCAACATCTTATGACGCAGATGCCATACTTACTATGAGAAAGCGTGAAAATTACGACGAAAAAGCATGGAAATAGAAAACAAAACATCGTGGCAGAGAAAAAACCCACCAAAATCTTACGATACAGATTCCATACTTGATATGAAAAAGCGTGGAAATTTGTGACGAAAAATCGTAGCAATAGAGAAGAAAAAGTGTGGTAGAGTAAAAAAAATTATCAATGGCTTGCGACGATCTTATGTCATTATTTCCACACCTTCTATAGGTTTAAAAAAAAAATGAATATAGCTTGATGATATATTCCCAAGGAATGAACCTTTGTATTTACGAGCCTGTTCATTTACGAGCATGTTCATGGTGGTATGTGGTATCAAGAAATCAAATATATAAAGGCCCACTTTCACGCCTGTGAAATCATTGCATTGATTTTTTCGAGCTCCCTCCATATGAAGGCACCCAAGTTGGATTGTTCCTCCCATTCCTCTAGGGTCATGTCGCCGAATACATAGATTCCCCAAACTCTAACCTTTATGTCTAAAAGGAACGCGTATCTGCACTTGAATATAGTTGTTTTGAGGCTATGTCTATCAGTCGTCCTACAAAGAAAAGGAACAATTATTGATCAAAGATAACCCTTCTTTCTATAATCCCAAGGTTAGGAGAGAAATCATGGGCCCAATATATGTTTTCTTATCAAGCTATTAAGACATGGGCACATAGGTAGAACCCATATATGTTACAATCAACCAATTTGATTGCGCTAGTATTGGAGTGAGAGTTGCAACAATGTCCAAAAGGTTCATAATATAGGTAATGGTCATGTAGTAATACTATCATACCCTTGAAACGAGGGAAGGGAATGTCGAACATAATCCAGGGTATATATGTTGGAAAAGAAAGGATTTTTTTTAAATTACAGTGGGTGGGTTGTATATTGTTGAATAATCACATTCAGACCAAGTGTCCAATATTACTTGAGAGGGAGTAGAATGTGGAATACTGGAGTGCAAGTGCAAGAAGCGGGTGGCCTCAAAAATAACTAATCCCCCTATCTCTCTAAAATTTCCTTCTCTTGTAGATGAGAGAGGAACCATCCAAAAACTTATCCAAGAATATCTCAAGACCCATAATATGTTCCATGAAACATCACCTCAAAAACCCTAAAAGCATGCTAAATGTTTCCAGAAGATTACATCTAGTTTTCATGGTTCTAATCCTCATCCATGAACAAAAAACTCAATCAAGAGAAAGTTCCCAACATGTGCATGAAAATCTATCTCTAAAAGAAAAAAAGAAACTCCAAGTAGTGCACCATGATTATCTTGTATTAATATGGATAAAAGGATATAGAGAATATCTTTAAAAAACATTGAGCATTGAGATCAACTACATGTCATGTGTACACATTCACTCACAATATTTAGAGTGTGACATGTGTAAACATGGCTATGAAGAAACCTTTAACACAATGCTTGAGATCAGTGGATCCTTTTAACCTGGAACTTAATAGAAATCTACTAACATAGGGTCCACTTTGAAACCATATCCCAATAACAAACAAATCTATGCATAGTGTTTTGTATGATATATATCCCCCAAGTGGGCCCCAACCCATGTTCAAGTGATTTCTAATCATGGATTCTTCTTCGCATTTTCAAAACATCCCTTAGGGAATTTGGTTCTATCAAGCTAACCTCCAAACTAACCTGTAGAGAATGGGCAGGGACTACTCATCCTTGCTACAACTACTCTATGCAAGGACTGAGAAGGGGGACACCATCGCCACCTCTTCTTAGAAAACTTCCAATACTATTATCTTTGATTTGTATTAAATAGTCCATAGGATTTAACTCCTCTATTCTCTTATCTATTGACAAATTAAAGAAACCAAATTATAGCTTATTACTTAACACAATCAATGATTGAGATTCATTTCCATTATCTATAACCTACATAAGAAGAATATTTTTCTAGAGAAGAGATTTGGTTATGCCTTGCATCCTCTGAATTCACATTATGGATTCAATCAGAAGCATGCTATGAAGTTATATACTATAAAATTCCATCCTCCATGTTCAGAGAAAGCACTCCTTGATAGATACCTTAAATTGACAGGCAACAAAGTGGTGAATAATCATTGATGTATAGAGAACCAATGCAATAACAAAATACAAAMAATTATATGTGTATGGAAAACAAATTGGAGATGAATGCTCGATGCTAGTTTGGATTATCATTTTTTAGAGAGGCAAATGTTATGTCCATTATCTACTTTTTTGCATTTAAGCACAAATACATTAAAAAACCATCAAATTAAAACATAGTCAAAGAGTTACTTGTTCCTTCATTAAATCAAATGCTACAAATTAGAAACAATTCCATTATAGGCAATAGTAGAAYGCAAAGGGTTACTACTTGTTCTTATGGTAATTGGAAGGTCTCTACATGATCAACCCCATGCAACATGGATGAATGTGCAGTACATGCTTTCTCAAGGGAAATCAWTACATGATGATCAATAAATAAGACRTATAAAATGCATGGTAAAATACATAGTTACCTTTTCAAAAGTCTATGAATAATTTTTGGACATGGTAATATTTTTAGAGGCTAACATATTCGTTGATCCATTCTTAGACTTGGGGTTTTATGCTCATAAGTAGAAAATGAAAATTGCTTACATAATATCAACAAAACTTGCAAGTCAAATCTTGTGAATCTAGTAAGCAATCAAAAGAGTGGATGAGCTAAAAATATTGGGAGTCTTTTATTGAGCATGGTGTAATATGACAATGGGCTATCTATTGGATATAAAAAGATTATAGTTGATAGACACAACAACAAAAAATTCCTTAGAAAACCAAATTTCCTTTTAATGTGCAATGGCCTCTCGATTGAACCAAGGTTGTTGTGGAACACCCCTCTTCCCTCATGATAGTGGAATGAATTTGGGGTGATCAAATTGAAGATTCTACACTTAAGCAGTGCACCACTCCAGGTCAATAGGTTCTTATACTAAAATAAATCTTGCGAAGGGAACACATTAACTCCTCCACTCTATATCAAGGTGCATGAAATGAAGGGACAAAACTTGAATTAAAAGAAATCTTTAACAAGTTAACTCCTCCACTCTGATTTCTATTGCCACACATATCCCTCCAAGAGATCAATTCGTTGAGTTGGATATGAGTGCACTAGGCCTCCAAAGGCCAAGTTGTATGGATTGTAGGGGATAGGTGAGATCCTCCAAGGTGTCTCTTATGCCTCCAAAGGAATGTCATAATCATCCGGTGTGTGGGTCCTGGTATCCAACCTATGGGCTTCAAGCCCCAAGGAAGCCCAAGCTAGGCTTGTTCTTCCAAATATGACAACCAAACAAGGTCCTTCAAAGACAATGAATATGCCCTCCAAGGATCTCACTTCAAATGCATCATGATGAGTAAACCAAATCAATAAAAAAGCCTCCATTTCTTCTCCATTTGTCTTGTGTACTAGGTACCCATAGAAGGATTTGATTCTTGTTAAAAATAAAATTCCCTACAATGTGGAAAATTTACATGTTCTCCTTTACACAACCACATCTTATTCCCTTCAACCACGTGTAAGGACTCTTGACAATTTGGGGAATAAGAGCATGGGGAGTTTCAATGCTTAATTTCCTCATTTATATTGATGGACCCAAAAGTATATGGAGTAAATATAATGTCATGAGTCAAGTATATAGGTGGATTTTGTACTAGGGCACATAGAGAACCAAATCCTCCTAACTTAATGGACCTAAAAATAATATAAAATATAATGAAGAACTAAGTACTAGGTATGTGGGATGATTAAGGAATTTGGGGGAAACATAAATAGAGAAATCCTCTAATATATATGAACCTAAGAAATATACGAAATACAATTTATCTTAAGGTGTTGGGATTGTGGGAAGATTTTTGAAGTTACGATATTACAAAGGGTGAAATCCATTATGAGTTTGTAGGGATAATTTTTTTATCTGATATGATTGGCACTGAGGATTTGGCATATGGAAAGATATTTTTGGATGATCCTTTTAGGCTCCAAGTTGTGACCCTTTTGAGCTTCAAAATATTGTTGTTGGTTTGCCTAGCCAACAAATCAATAAGAAACTCATGACATGAAAGGGAGAAATAAGATATGAATTTTAATAAGTTATTTTTCCCTTCAATGGTAGGTTTTTAGCTGGCACGCTAGGCTTCATGAATGAAAATAGGCCATAATAATATAAAAGCGAGTTAGATTTGTAACTCATATGCATCCAAATTCCTGCCAACCAATAGGTACAAACCTTAGATAAGTAGCTAGATCGTACATGACCAAATGACATCCAACCAATAGGCACAAACCTCAGACAATTAGCTAGCTCATACACTTGCTAGGATTATTGACGATGATAGGTTAGGTCATCCATATTCAATATAATCCTCATTGATGCTATATGGGTTTGAAAGGAGAATGAATACTTTAATAGTGCATACCCATACTTTCATTTCCCTCTCAACAAAAATATTATGTGATGATGCCTTTATCATCCAACAACTATCCATTTAATTCATAAGGAACAATAGATATCTTAAACTTTTAATGAACATAAACCTCGACAAAAGCAAGGTTTAATGGACCCCATCATTCTCATGCAATGTTATAGAATAAAACCATTTGGATCTACAACTTTTTCAATAGTTAGTGCCTAAAACAAAAAGGTGCATATCTATATGCTAACAGGGCCTTTACTTTCATGGGTTAAATGATGTAACCCAACATTTAAATTAGAATATAGGTCCCAACTATTATGGTCAAATCCATAAATTTAGCTTGTTATATTGAATCTAATAGTGTATATAAACATAAGTCTCTCATAGGATCCATGGCCCGAATTAATGATAGATATGTTCTAAATAATACAAAAATGCATAAGCACACCATAATCATGATAAAGGCAATGGAAGAGATATGAGCTAAGGGATTTTTCTTTGGGTGTAATAAAAAATGGTATTGATGGAAAAAATGTTCCAAATAAATAATATTGACCTCAATAAGAATGGCAAGGATGACGAGGAACCTCAATAGGATCTGTGAGAATAGTTTGAGTGCTCATTAAATAATGAAGAAAACTTTTACATCATATTGATGAATTCCTTGGAAGATACCGACATGCCTAAAACCATTAAAATTGTAGGATACATCAACAACCAAAATTTCATAGTCCTTATCAACTTAGGTAGTACACACACCTTCATTAACAAAAATATGGTATACAAACTGAATTGTGTTACACAACCATTTATAAACTTTCAAGTGGTGATTGTAAATGGAGGAAAATGCCACAACATTAAACCAAGTATATTATAAATCATCAATTTCCATTTACACCATTGTTATTGAAAGGGTGGTTTTGGGGGTTCAATGGCTCAAATAATTGGGTACAATTTCCATGAACCATGTGTAATTAATGGCCTAAAGGCTCTACCCATTCAAGTGATTATCTCACATAAAATGGAGAAGCTCCTCAAAACATGTTAATGGAGTTATTGTTAATATTAATTGAATAGAAGGTCAACTTAAAGTAGGAAATGTTCCTTTAGAGATAAACATAACTTCAATAAGCATGAAATGGTGTTTCACGAAATTCCCACAAGGTTTCCTTTTTCATGAGATCTCTGAACATGCCATTAAACTTACACCATGTAGTATCTCTTCCAACATAAGGCCCTATAGATACCCTTATGATCAAACGAGAGAGATTAAAAGTATGGCACAAGACATGTTGGATGCAAGTATCATTCAACTAGGATAGAGTGCACTCTCCACTCCATTATTCATATTATTATCTTCATTCACTTCTATCAGTACATATTCTCCCTTTCTCTTCTCTCATTTGTTTACTTAGGGTTCATATATGTGTGTGTGTGGTTAAGATTTTGTACTGAAAATTTGTTATAGTTGTATTGGTAAATGTAAGAATACAAAAAAATGTTTTTCCCACAGTCTATGATTCATAGTTTGTTAAAAATATTGATGTTTGTCTGCCAAAAATACAATTCTATCCTTTCTAGAGGATTGTGAACTTTTACTAGTATAAATCCTACATTAAAAAACATGTCAAAACCCTTACCTTATCATTGTCCTCTTTCCAGATCCATTAGCCCATACAACTTGATAAAAAATTTCCACGAGATGAATTTCCATCACCAAGACCTGCATGAATCATAAAATACAAATTCTTTATATGAGTAAATAATATATAAGCAAATAAATATGCATTTAGTTATGTAAAATACTCTAGAAAAAACTTAAGTGGTCGCATACCTTAATGAGATTCTCTTTGTTTCTATAATAGGTTATTCTCTACTGAACAATGCCAACCACATGAAGGTGGAAGCTCATATGGCCCCTCCCCCCCCCCTCACGTCTCTCTCAATTCCCCATACGCAACAAATGATTTTGTTTATATAGAAAACATATAAACATTCATGCATAACTAGGATAGTCATCAAAACATATCAACATATAAAAATTGAAGCATAATGTTGTAATTCATGTAAACAATGTTTCATACTAGAAACATCGATAAACATCCAAATACAAGTCATGAATTTATACATCTATTTTTTCTGTGATTTATGTTTTTTTCCAGTAAACAAAATTGACGATTGTGGTATCATAATCATCCTTTGACATAGTATTTCTTGTGCCCTGTCCTTCTATTGTTTGTGTTTCCATGTGCTCATGTACGATACTTCTGGTACGTCGCTGAGAAGGGCATTGAGGAATTTGTGCAGGGGCATGAACTGCAACAACGAAAAATGATCATATTGATATGTTGAAATATAATTGAAATAACTAATTCATTATTTTAATTAAAATTTCAATATTGCTCTTATGAATTTAACCTTCTTTGTAACATTGATTCCTTGAACCAAACCTTAATTGTCTACCCCTCGACCCCCTAGCCGCCCCTCGGCTCCCCTTTCCAGCGCCCCTCCATTCTTTAGCCGCTCCTTGGCCTTCCTCTAGACCCCTAGACTCGGAATGGAAAACCCGGATACGGATCCTCCCGAATTATTAGACAAAGTTGTGGCTTTCAAAGCCCTTGTTAGCTCTCTTCCTCACCCCCCGACAAATCACCTCCCAATTTGTCAAGAAATTGGATCAGATACTGATATTTCAATCCCCAGTACGACAGTGAAACGTAAAGCTCTCTCTTTTGCATCATGAGCCATAGTTGGACAGTTTATGGGGCTTTGGCCTTCACTGTGACAAATAGATCTGTGGATTGAGTGGAAATGGCATCCTCTGGTTCAAGGAAGGATGAACCACTTCTTCTATGGTAAGGGATTCTACATTTTCTATTTTGAACTTAAATCAAATAGAGACTTAATTTTCAGAAATGGACCCTATTTTTTTGGCCTTAGAGGACTCTATCTAAACAACTGGACATTGTATTTTGACCCTGAAAATGGCATTCCCTCAGCAATGCTAGTTTGGGTATGGATTTTGCACCTGCCCTTTCACTATTGGGGAGATGAAGTACTAAAAAGCATAGGGGATGCTCTAGGGAAGTACATCGACAAGGAAGAACACAAATCTATCCTATACTCCTGCGCACGAATCTATGTAGAAGTAGATCTGGAAAAAGGGCTCCCAGAAGAAATCAAGTTGAAGCTAGATGATTGGACCCACATCCAAAAACTTGACTATGAACAACTACCTTTCAAGTGAAAATCCTACCACGAATACGTCCATTTCACAAAAAATTTCCCAAGCACTAAGCAATCCTCAGAAACTGAAACCCCACCCTAAGAAGATGGTTGGAAACAAGTGCGTAAAAAAAATGCCACTGGAAAAAGAAATGGATCTTGTGTAGGACCCTAAGGCTCCCAACCACTAGCATAGACAAGGCAAGCCCCAGCCACAAATTATCTTCCCAAAAAGACCCTTCCACCGCACAGTAGCCTCCCTCCAAGTAGCAACTCCTTTGAAATCTTTGGCAAGCCCTCCTCCAGGTAGAAACCCTCACCATCAGCACTCCCTTCCTTTCCCCTTAACCCTCCACTCATCAACAACTCTCCTGAACTCAATACAGAGGACCCCTCTATGGAAGATTCAGATCCACCAGTGCAACAAGAAGTCTCTAGCTCAAATCTACGTGTGCAAAACCTGCAAGAGAGAGAAGAAGGAGAACTTCTACCAGAGAAACCCAAGAAAGAAAGATGACGATTGAATAAAGAGTTCAGAGAGGAAGAAACAACCAAACAAAAAGCGCAAGGCAGAAAACAATCTATAGAACACATCATTCATATGTCAACACAAAAAATGAGAGTCAAAGGAATGGAGCACTCGGGTCTAGGCAGCTGAGCCTCCTCAACCCCCCCCCCCAATGATTTTTCTCTCTTGGAACTGTAGGGGTTTCGGTAGTAAACTAAAATATAAAGCTCTAAAATATCTAAAAGGAATGGTCAATCCTTTGATCATTATCCTCCAAGAAACAAAAATGGAAGAAAAATCCATCCCGGAAGCAGCAAGTAAGCTCTACAAAAGCACCGACGGAGTAGCAATCAACTCTCAGGGGGCATCCGATGGTATTGAAACGATTTGGAATGAGAAAATATAGAACTCTGAAGTAACCTATGAAACCCACAACTGGATCCTTACAACCCTAAAACATAAAGACGACAACAACATTATCACAATAATTAATATCTATATTCCAAATTCCTATAAAGATAAGTTGGCAGGCTGGGCCTCCCTCTCAAATCTTCGAAACACAATGGATCTCTCATCTTTCATAATTGGAGGTGATCTAAACACTCATCTCAGTCTGGGGGAAAAAAAAGGAGGAAGTAAAGTCAGAGACCCATTCTCTGAAAATATGGTTGACCTTATGTCAGACTGGGATATGCAAGATATTAAGCCAATCAAAGGGCATTACACCTGGAACAATAGAAGAGTAGGCCTCTAACACATTGCTTCTTGCCTAGACCATTTCCTTATCAACAAAAAATTTATAATCTCCCTCCTAGACATATTCTCCCAAATACTTCCCTCAACCATCTCTGTCCACAAACCCATCACTCTTTCCTTTCGTCCCTCTCAGAATTTGGCCCCCTCCCATTCTAGTTCAACCAGCTGTGGCTAGATAACTCAGACGTCCTCTTTCTTGTCGTTGCATCTTGAAACGTTTCTATATCCAAATCCCCCAATTTATTTTGGGAAAGAAAGATAAAAACAATCACGATAGTGCTTAAATATTGGGCAAAAGCGTCCTATTTATCCCCTCATCAAGAGAAGAAGGACATACTTGAGCAACTTAGACAGATTCAACAGAAAATTGAATCAGATCCAGTGACATAAGATCTAGTAAATCAAGATAAAGAACTGCAACAACACCTACAGACCATGCTACATAGAGAAGAGGAGCACTGGCGACTGAAATCCAGGAATCTCTAGATAAAGGCTGAAGACTCTAATACCTCCTTTTTCCCCTAACAAGCCCAATCTCGAAGGAAAAATAATATTGTTACAACAATCACCTCTAGCACAGGGCAACAAATTGATTCCTATGACGAGATAAAAGAGGAATTCTACCATCATTATAGCAATCTTTATCGACAACCAAGAGAGGACTCAACACAAGGGGAGGATAACAATTTGCTATAAAATATTCCCAGCTTGGTCTCAAATGAAGAAAGCATCCATCTTATCCAATAAATCACTGAGGAAGAAATACGCAAAACCATATGGAGCCTTGAACCTGACAAGGCACTGGGGCTTGATTGGAAAACCTATTCTACGAAAGAAGAGAATAGGTGGCTCCATAAACTCCACTTTTCTTGCGCTCATCCCCAAAGATTCTAACCCCTCAAATTTCACTCGTTTCCACCCAATCTCTCTCTGCAACTCCTCCTACAAAATCCTTACCAAAATCATTGCAAATCGTCTCAACCACTTACTTGCTAAGCTAATCATAGAAAATTATAATGGCTTCCTCAGGGACAAGAAAATAACGGATAACATCATCTTGGTGCAGGAATCCATACATTCAAGCACGAAAACCAAAACCCCTGGAATGGTTGTAAATCTAGACATGGAAAACGCCTTTGATAGGGTAAAACATAACTTCCTCCTTTCAGTCTTAAAGGCCTATGGGTTCTTAGAGAATTTCAATAGCTGTGTTAAATCTTGTATCATCAACCCTTGGATCTCCCCTCTCCTTAATGGCCACCCAAAAAAGTTCTTCAAAGAAAGCAGGGGTCTCCAACAGGGCTTCCCTCTATCCCCCTCTCTCTACATACTTCTAGTGGATTCCCTCATCCAAAAGCTAGAAGTGGAAAGAATAAATGGAAAACTCCTAGGCCTCCACATAGCAATAGGATCCAAGGAAATAAACCACTCACAATTTTCTAACGACACTCTTTTTCTAGGAGCAGCCACAGTGCGCACTGCCACTCGCTTCCAAAATATCCTCAACTCCTCCCTCACAACTTCCAAAGGTAAGATGAACCTTATCAAATGCAGGATTTATGGATGGCATGTCTTGAGACACATAAAGGATCAGATTGCAAGAATCTTCAGCTTCCCCATAATCACCTCTTGGAATCACTTTAAGTAACTGGGTATGCCTATTTTCCTTAATCGCAGCAATTCTTCAGCCTGTTTTGAAATAGTTGATAAAATCACATCAAGGATCCAGAGATGGGGTGGTCAATGAATCATCCCTGTAGGGAAAACATTCGTATTCAAATCAGTTCTCTCCTCTCTTTCGATTTTCCAATGCTCAGGATTCCTAGCGCCTAAAATCATTCTAGAGAAAATCGGCAAATCCATAAGATGTTTTTTGTGGGCAGGAGGCAAGACAAATATAAAGAAATTCCATCTCGTTAACTGGAAGCAAGTCTGTCAACCTTACAATAAGGGAGGATTGGAGATCAAATATCCAACCATTATGAACATATCTATGGGAGAAAAATTAGCATTGCGGCTTGTAACAGGGAATTCAGATTGGTGGAAGAAAGCCTTAGTGGGAAAATAATTTCAATCGCCCATAATCAGATGCCTAGAGGGAACAATGCCCGCTACTCCAGGCTCCCCAATTTGGCACCTCCTAAAAAATGTAGCTTCTTTAATACAAGCAAAACTTTCTTGGGCTCCCGACAATGGAGTGACAATAAACATATGGATGGACGAAATCCTCAACCATGAGCCTTTAAATTCCTTAGAGATCTTACAACCTCTCAAAAAATGGTGATGCATGAATGACCTTACTAAAATAAAAGACTTATATCTTTGGAATAATGATGGGGAATGGGTTAGTTGGAAACCTCCCACCCCCCCTAAGAATCTCACCCCCCTTCTTCCTGTTCTCTTTAATAATTTGGCTAGTTTTGCACCTCTCAATTGCTATACTATGGACTCTTGAAGCTAGGGAGGAAAACCCTTTTCTATCAAAGAGGGATACTCCCATCTCCTATAAAACCTCCCTAGGATTCCCACCTCCAAACTCTGGAAGGAAATTTGGTCTGGACCCTCGCTCCCCAAAGTCAATGCCCTATGTTGGCTTCTCGCTCATGGAAAAATTCTAACCACTGAAAACTTACTAAAGAGGGGCATCCAGGGGCCCTCTAGATGTTCCCTCTGTCATTGAGATTCTGAAACCATAACCCATGTCTTCCTAGACTGCAACTTCACCCTTTAGCTTCGAATCCTTATCTACCTTCCCCTCCCTAACACCCCCCCCACCCTTCCCGACTGTTGGATCAACCTTCTTACTCACTGGAAACAAAGACATGTTGATAGCTTCAAAAATAAAAATGGGTTCACCCTCCTTTGGAAATAAATCCCTAAATTCGTTGCGTGGGAGATATGGCTAGCATGCAACCAGATTATCTTTCATGGAAAGTCTACCTCAGTGCGCAACACCTTTACAAAGATATGTGGAATAACTTCTGAGGTTTTCAAAACTAAAGAAGTAGATTTCGATCCCCTGGGTATCTTGGATTCAAGTGAAGAAGACAGGATCACTTATATTCGAGGGCCATTGAAGAAAAAAGAAATACTCCCAGTACAGGTCTCCAGGCAACTAGACTGGAAACTGCGCCTTGAAAATAGCATCTTCTCCTCCTGGCAGAGTCAACAACATTTCTATCTTCTATTCTTCGATGGTGCAGCAACAGGAAACCCAGGGGTGGTAGGTGCATGGGTGGTTATCTATGATTCCGAGGGAAATAAGATAATCGACTACTCTTGGGGGCTTGGAAAAACAACAAACAACAAAGCAAAAGTCCTAGAAGATTACATGGGAATCAAGCTAGCCCAGGATCTGTGCATACAGATGCTAACAGTTTTGGGGGATTCTAAAATTGTCATTAAAGAACTGAGAGGGATACCCAATTCTAAAAACTCCCTGCTCAAAATCATATATGCAGTCATAAATTCACTTAAGAAAAGGTTTGTGCATCTGAGATTTTTCCACATCCTCCAAAAACAAAATATGGAGGCTGACAAAATGGCCAAAGTGGATAAAACACTAGAACAAAGTAGCCTTCTCACCAACCAAACCCTCTCCAATGTTTGGTTACCCTAAGAACAATCGTCCCATAGCCCCCCTCTCACTTTTAGGAACAAGTCCCTTCTCCCATGTCACTCATCCCCCTTTCCCACTCACCTTTCCTCTTTTCCTGGACCATGCCTGCCTCAGCCTCCCATGTCACATACTCCCCTCTTGTTCAAACACTCGATATTGTCCCCCCCCTCCCTCCTTGTCTTGTCCTCCCCTCCCTATGGCATGTGCAAACATGTGCCCCACCCTTCCTTTCCATGTTGTTCTCCCTCGCTCCCATACCTCCCCCCTCCCCTCACTTCATCTAGCTTCACTTCTTGGCACTTAAAATCTTCCTCCAGATGTCCGTCTGTGTACTCCAACTTGCGGAAACCCAGACACTTATTCAGTCATCTCTGCTATCTCTCTCGAGGGAAATCATGATCACTCTAGTTTATAACGGATTCTGGAGGCCTCCATCCAACCGTCATCTATAGCCCCTCTCTTCCGTTAAGCACCCTCGCCCTCACACTTCTAGGATTCTCGAATTCAATTCTCTTGGCCTTTCTCTGCCCTTTCCCTGCACTTCCCCTGATTATTGTATCACCATGCATCGAAGCACTATCAGACATCGATACCCTTTCTCATGTCCAACCTACGCACTGGATGGAATACAGAGATAGTTTCAGGAATTGCGGGAAGAGTGCAGGCGAATAGAGGACCGGTCAGAGACCTAGCACAAAGAGTTGCAACAAGAAAATCAGTCAATTCGGGAAAACATGGTTGAGATGCAACAACAAATGAAAAGAATGGAATTTAGTCACAATCAGGAATTAGCTATCACTGTGAGAGGCTTAAATCACAACATGAGATAGATTGAAGAGCTCAACTAGCAGCCTACCAATCTTCAACACTCTCCACATCCAACTGGCACCGATGAATCCTTGATCCCTTCCACCTTTCACTAGGTGGCCAACAACGATCAACATGTCCCAATTGCCCCTGGATTCTCAGACTGTTTTTGGGAGGAGAAACTCAAGAAAAACAGTAAGGAGACATAGCCCAAGTAGAGAAAAATAGCGCGTGTCACATACCCACTATGGAAATCGAATTTTTCGTCAATTTCTCAATGATCAGACCCCCGGAAATGTCTACAGAGGTCTAGCGTAAGCTAGCTCTTCCCTCGTCTATTCCCATAGGATCGCGGGTCACGAACACAAGTCGAACAAAGATGGCATCCTTTCGCTCTTCACAACTCAGCGCTGCCAGAGCGTCGAGTCTTTCGACTCTGCGACTCTGAAAACCATGACACAGCGAAGCGCTGAACCCCGAAAGGGTTGGCGAGTACAAGTTTCCTGTTTGGGTCTTGTCCTCGTGACCAATCTCTTAAACTGGTAAAGCCCTTACTGGCCTTCTTCCTTTCCAATTCAAATCCCCGAAAACCACAAAGTCTCCCAAGTTTCCCTCCAAAGGGAAATCAACGGCTACAAGCCTCCCCTAATCCGACGGTATGGATCCTTTCGGGGTTTCGATACTCAGGAGTTTGAAATGCAACGACTCCAAGACTCCTTGTCATCTAAATCTACGAATTCTGATATGGAAGTTCGTGTAAGAGATCAACGTCTCTTAAGAGTGTGGATCTAACAGTCCACGGGATTTCAGGACTTTTCCCAAAACTCCGACCGCACACCATGCGTCTCCTCTGATGGACGGTCCAGATTATTTCGGTGCTTCTCCTCTCCACTACAACATGTATCGAGATTTTTGGCATCGGGATTTCACAAATCACGGGGGCAAGGTTTTCTAGCCCTCTGGTTTCCCAGATGCCAAAACATTGAAACATCGATCGACAACCATGTGTCCCTTCGATGGACGGCGGTGACCTTCAACCAAGATCAACGGTCATGATATTTTCGGGATGATAAATGGTCACGATCAAATCCCGGATTACCGTAACCTCATCCACGCCTCTCACCATTTCTGGGTTTCATTGATCGGGATTTCGCGACTTGCGAAGACAAGGGTTCTTTCCCCTTTGGTTTCCCGGGTGTCGAAACACTGAAATGTCGATCGACAGCCACATGTGCTCTATAGATGGACGGTCCAGGTACTTCCATGGAGCATGGGGTCTATGGTTCCGATTCCTTCATCTTTTTCAAGGGAAAAAGGGGTCTTGGAATCTAACAGACATTACAGACCTTGGATCCTCCGAAGGGATCATGTTCATGCATTGCTTGCAAAGGCGGAGAGGGGTCAAGGAACTATCATCCACGTTCCTTCCCCACATCCAACGGTTTTTACGTACCTTGGATCCTCTGAGAGGACCTCATCCGTTAATCGAGACTTAAACTTATGCTAACATTTTGGGAGTTCACCAGTTGAATTTTTGGGACTTATCAATCACGAGAGTCCAACCTCTTGTCAACGGGACTCCCGAACTCTCGATTTGTGAAATCCTAATGGGCTCTTTCTTTTGGGATTCTCCCAAGATCCTGGATTACTGCCACGTATCCTCCCTCAGATGGACGGTCCTCGTTGTTTCACGATTTCATGACTTGTGACCCCAAGTGACATAGATCCTTTGTCAACCTGAATCCTCGGTATCTGAAATACCGATGGACTCTCGATTTCCACCACATGTCCTTCACATACGGAAGGACTAGATCTATATCGGTATTTTCACCATGGAGTGTCCTGATCTCTTGTCATCAAGATTCCAGAAATCCCAAACTCTGAATCCCCGATACCGACTCCTCTCTCGGGACTTTCACCCTTGTTCAAGAGGGCTTAACCCTCATACATCTCCTAACAGATCCAACGACTGTCGGGTTTTCTAACTAAGATCTGACGGCTCAGACCTGTCCAATGTTGTGTACTCTCCCCCTACTCTCTGGACGTGGAAAAACCAACGGTCCAAATACTCCCACAGTCCTTGGGGATATACGGTCCCGATTTCCTCGCTACTCACGAAGATAAAAGAAAAGGGGTAAGTCATGTAACGCCCTTGTTTCTTCCGCCAATCTAACGGTCGTGAATGACCGAAGATCTTCCGACGGGATCTCGTCTGTCGATCGATACTTATCCCTACGCTGCTACTTCGGGATTTCAAGAGGATTAGTCTTCCTCGTATAAGGTTGCTAAGACTTTCACATTCGGTTCCTTTTTCTAGGTTCTTGGTAAAATTTTCCAAGAAGGGTATCTCTGTGGAGAGTTCTATTCTGAGGTATTCCTGGAGACAGATAAGGGGAAAAAAATTCCCAAGAACGGACTGGAAGTCTAACTTGGTTCAACTTTCACATAATTAAATTAGTCTATTAACATAATCCATGCGTGGTTTTTCTGTTACAAGCATACATCTACCATTTCTTATCAAAACACTGCACATACAGTCTTATACTGTAATCATTCACAATTTCACAGTTTATGAGCATATATGTCAGCATATGAATTTCAAGGTGCAAGATGTA